>CM067350.1:53276497-53551497 GCA_034190875.2 Urechis unicinctus | reverse complement strand
ACAGTCATATTTCTGATAGCAGGCCCAATTCTACTCGTTCATTGGGATTGTGTATAAAGGAAGCACTAGATGGGCCATGCTCTATCTGGGATCGTGTGGCGGATCACACCGTACCAAAGACTCAAGGCAACTCAAATTGGTCGGTCAATACGAAAGACAATACTGAGCCATCTATTTTTGTAAATAATTTTCGTGAAATCAAAGATAAATATTCGAACCATACTGCCATATACACAGACAATACGAAAGAGGATCCAGAGTTGAGATTGCGGCTCTGATGGGCGCAACTGTGTTCCGTATTCGTTCGCTCCTATTTTATCTATCTTTTACGGTAAGCTTAAGGCTCTCTCAAAAGCACTGGGCCTTATTGCCCAATCACGTTTTATAATCAACTCTGACTCTCTGTCTTCCCTGGAGGCAAACATGGGAGCAATTTCCGTAATCTTTTTTATTCTATATGTTGCTTTGCCATCTTCAGCATTGCATGTTCGAGGCATGAAAAATTTTGTTTGTGTGGGTAACGAGCCATGTCGGGATCCCTGGGAATGAGAGTGCAGACAGAGCAGCTACAGAGGAAGTGACTGAGGTTAAAGTCCCCTTTACCGACTCCAATTCTCAGATCATCAAGTATTTTCAACACAAATGGCAGGAATACTGGGATAAACCCATCCTCAGCAAACTTCATTTAATTCAGCCCCTATTTGAGGAGTTGCCACACAGCTGCTGAGACAGTCGTATAGTGGAGGTTATTCAGTCCGTGCTCGAAGAGGTCGCACCTTTACGACTCGTGATTTTCTGCTGAGTGATGAACCCAGCCATGAATGAATTTCTTGGCAAAGCAGATATATATTCTCATCGAATGTGCTAATCTGATTCTGATCAGAAATCGCTTCTTCCGGGTTCAAAGTCTTTCAGAATTGTTCGAATGGGTTGATCCATCTAAGATACAAGGTTTTATAAGAGATATTGGACTCATTTACACCATTTTTATTAATTTCACGTAAATCAATTCAAATAAAGAAATAACTAAGGCGTTAATTTTAGTTTCGTTGAACTCCTTGATTTCTGATCTATTCGCATAAGTATTTCCCCTTACCTTTGTATGCCCCATATAACACACAAGTGTTGGTGTGCCGTTAAACCCTATACTTACCTTACCTTCACATTCATTCGTGTTCGCATCTGTAAAGCTTAAGGCGTTCAATGTCAGTCAATCGGCGATCTGAATGTTAGTTAGAGGGTCCAATGAAGTAGAGCCAACGTGAAGGCACTTTTGATTACTTATGGAGAATCCTTAAGAGCACACATGCTTCGTTTGATGCGCTAGGTAAGGTAAGAAACGGGTTTAAGGACACACCAACACTAGTGTGTTATATGGTGCCTCCGTTTGATGTGACCGACACCGCACCCCCCCCCCCCCCCCCCCCCACCACCACCACCCACTCTCTCTTGTGGATCGCTGAATCATGTTTAAGTGGTTTGTTCATGGTGAATTTTACTTACAATAAGGAAATTCACCCCCTGACTCACTAATGTCCATATAGATTCATTCCTGTTTCGAATATCATCCCATGATATTTTCCTCCGTTAAAATGCTGCTTATATTTTTCAGAGCTCACGATCAACATGGCCGACCAATCGCCGTCCGTCCCCAAAGAACTGTAAGTTATTGTTAACTATACGTCAGTGCCAGAGAGTATTTACATATTTACACTCTGATGCAGTGAATAAATTAAATCTAAACCGTTCTTTTGCTCGATCCGACTGGTGATACAGAAAAACGAAAATATTCGAAGAGTTTATGAGGTATGACAAAGACAAGAACGGATTTATAAGTTTTGAGGAAGCACATCACGTTCTCAAGGAAATATTAGGGTTCAACCCGCGAGACACGAAGGCGCTGCTGAAGGCTTGTGACAAGAATGGCGACGGACAACTCTCTTATAATGAGTTCATACAATTCTACATTAAAGTCCACAAAAGGTAAACCGTTAAATATCTCCTTTTTGCTGCGATTTGGTGCAATTTTTATTTTGACTCCATTTTTGTGTCGTTGCTTAAATGTTTTTGGAAAACCATATAATCAATAATTACTCGATACAGGCGCTTTGAAACAACCCCCGAACTTAGTTTACAACAATATTCAAACGAATAACGACCTGAACCAGTAACTACACACGCGCAACTTTTTCTGGTATTATCCACCCTTTTCAAACTTCGGATGTATTGTACCGTCTACCGTATGCCATGTATGGGTTAAAATTCACGTCCCGTCAAAGATAAGATTTTGGACAAAACCTAGTATCGAATCGGTCGATGACTTTTGATGATTTTTGATGAAATGGACCTTAAAAGGAATTATATTTCAACTGCAAAACATCATCGAGAACAAGCACGCAAAATATGCAAGGTCTGTAAATAGAGCATAAAGTTTACGATTTCCGCTTGTTTTCAACAGAGTGGATGAAATACAGACTACTTTCAATGAAATCGACGCTAACAAAGATGGATATATCACCATGGAAGAAGCGAAGTTTGCGCTTGGCAACATGGCATTCAACGAGGACGAGATAGAATCGTTAGTTCGCGCGTACGACGCCAATGATGACGGGTGTCTGCAGTACGAGGAGTTCGTGCGCTTCTGGTCATCGCTTTGATCGACCTGCTCATCTACACCTCGTACACTCAAAAGGGCTGTGAATTTGTTTTTATCCCATTCAGCTGTTACAAATTCCATAATTCTCGTATTAACAGTTGAATTTGGATGACGGCGTTTCTTAGACATTGTATTTCCTATTGCTTTATATGTTACAAAAAGTAACATACCACAGATATTGTTATAATAATAGCTGTTCACTTGATTCCCGTGTAATAACTCCTCATCATTTTTCCTTGCAAACTGGCATTTTCTTGTCTTAACCTAATCTTTTGGGCATTTTGACGTGAGACAGTGTGTCACTTATTTAACATAGTGCATTTTTGGTAAATATACCGAAAGACATAATAAAAGTATACTCCCCCAGCTTACATTAGATACCTCAATTATTTGACTTTACCTTCCATATTGTGCATTCCTAGGTGCATAGAACTAGTTTCTGTACTAAAAAAATGTTGATTTGGAAAAATAAATGTTATAGTTGACAATATTCACGAATAACTGCCTTCTTCTATGTTCACGATCAAATAAGAGGAAAAAAACCGCAGGAGATGGATCTGCAGGCAGATAAATTCTGTTCCAGTAAATACGTCAGAGAAGATCCCTGGTACTTGATGGGTATTCAGCTAAAGACTCCGGCCAATTGGGGAGGGAGGGAGGACGTCGTTCGCGTTGAACACTGCATTCCGTCATTGTCCATGGTCCGGGGCCTATTTGATTGCGGGACAAGCGGCGTGACACATCACGATAGGCGCTCGGTAAGTTTTTATTGAGGAAAGTAAAGAGGTAGGGATGGAGAATGGAGTGACTGATGCTAAGGAGCACTATGATCTGGTAGGCGATGTCAGATATGGTGGCGCTACTTTCAATGAAGATGAGCAAGACAGTGGGTATCCAGCAGACAGAGAAGATAGTGGTGATGATGAAGAGATTCCGTGTCAATTTATAGTTGCGTCGTGAGTGCTGGGGCATGCGATGTGTAGTGGCCAGCGTGTTCATAGGGGGCACCAGTGTGCCAACTCTCTTCCGGAACACCCGCCAAATGCTGAAGTAGGAGACAAATATGATGATAATACACGGCAGTCCCACCAGGAGTACGACGAACAACTCATAGAAGTACGTGTCAGCGTCCGACATCGAGATGGTACATATATGGAGGCGTGCGTCGAAGCCAATATCCCCGTATCCGAGCAGGAGCGGGAAGTTGATGACGAGGTCGAGCAGCCAGATGATGACGATGGAGAGGCAGGTGCGTGCATTAGAGTAGAGGCGAGTGTAGCGCGGGTAGCTGAAGCGTACCAGCAGGTAGCGGTTAATGGCCACAGCTGTGAGGCTGAGGAACGAGGCCAGTAGAGCTATGTTCATCAAGACGGCCATGACCTCACATCCATACGGCCACGGCCAGTTGGTCATCACCACGATACAATAAGGGGCATAAAACGCACACAGTAAAAAGTCGGCACCACATACACTGAGAATGTAAAAGTTGGAGGCTTTCCATAGCGACTTACTCAAAATGATGATGACAATGACCATGGCGTTGCCGATACTTCCTATCGTCAACATGAGACTGAAGAAGACGAGTAGGATGAGGTTATAGGGCGTCCAGCCCGAGTCGCGGCTCACCGTCTTGCTGGGCGGTGTGGACGACAGCCAGGGGTCGCCCGTGTTGGCGCTTACGGGAAAACTGACGGCGAAGCTGGTGTTGATATCGTTAATTATATAAAAACAATCCATTTTAATCTCGCGGAATGCTTTCAAATGGATTACAAAGCTGCTTGTCCCACTAAGGCGCAGTCTTGGTAAGACTTGAATCTGAACTGCTCCAGAATAGCTGGGGTATGAACAGATGAAGAAGTCACGTAGCAGTCAGGAGAATTTATGATCCTTCCTTGTCATATCGCTGAGTTTCTTCACAGGCACTCAAGTCAATTCATTCAACGAGCGCGTTCGGTAGTGTTTGGTTTCTCCTGACATGTCACAGTCGCTCGGGGGTATTGAGTGCCTGTGGGTTTCTTGGCCTAATCCCCGGAATCGGTCAAACATTTATGACTGCGATAATACAGCTCCTGTTGAATTTATTGTGATGTAAGAACTCTGCTGATCAGACGAGAAATATAGGCACACCTGTACATGGCCATGAACTATATTGCTAAGACTATACACATTAAACTGGCTGGGTGTCCGCCTGTTAACTGAGATACGGGTTCTTCTTGTGACCAGTAAATTATAATATACCCATACAAACACACGCAAGTGATGGCTTATTAGATTTGTAGATCCTGACCCACACATCTCACTCTGTCGGCATGGAACAGAGTGAAGCAATGTGGCATCCTTCAACACACATCACATCATACACTGCCTAACACAATTCACCACACATCAATTCACACACTGCCTTACACATTTCACCAAACATCACATCATGGCGCGGCGCTGAGAGGGCTCACTCCCGACTCAATATGTGAACACGTCACCTGTGGGGAGGAGCACGCTGCATCTTATGACGTCTATCTTACAGCCACATGAAAATTGTGAGTAGCAGTCGACTCGACCAATAAGATGCTCCCATTACTTAAACATAAACAACAGTACTTATGTGGTTTTGTTGACGTTATGGTAGCACTACATACCGGTAGGCGTGCTAGAAATGCTCGCCGCATAAGCCAGTTTGAGTGAGCCCACTTAACATAGTTGAAAGCTCTCTGGTGAGCCCTCTTAGCGTAGCTATAAGCTCTTTGGTGAGCGCTCTTAGCGTAGCTATAAGCTCTTTGACAAGCCCTCTTAGTGTGGCTACAAGCGCTTTAGTGAGCCCTCTTAGCGTGCCTATTAGTTATTGTTTTATATGCAGTATATCATGATGCCACATGCAAAGTATAACGATGTCATATATGTGGCGGGAGCGGGTTTTCTCGCCAAGCTGCCTCCCATACTGGGTGGGAGGCCTATCTTGTTGCATTTGGGAATTAATGCCCTTTTATATTGATGTTTTCCTGTGTATTTATGATGTTTTTATACAGTGTGTAACATATAGTATTTTTATGTATGTCTATGCATTTATTATGATGTTAACATTTCGCATTCAAACCGTGTGATCACGTGACCTTGTGTATATCAGCGGTGGCGTCTTCCGTCGTACATAGCCAAGTTGCTAAACACGACTATAATTCGCTGCACACACACACACACACACGCCAACGGCTCACCCTAACCTCGCTGCGTTAATACCAATGAAGGACGGATCACTAAACTGCCTCGCCAATAATCGTACTTATAAAGGCAGAAGGGTTCGACATAGCTACCGAATTTATGGCTACTTTTTTTCCGGCCCAGACTTGCGAGCCCTCCAAAGCCTCCAACCCACAGCCAGACAACCAGCCAGCCAAGGCGGACGGGGACGACATAGCTACTTTTTTTCCGCCGGGCAGCAGGCCTCCTAGGCCCTCCAAGATCCAGAACCAGGGGCTACAGGGCTTCTTCTACTCCATATAGAAAGTGTCGTCCCTAGGGCTCGCCTTGGGCCGTTTTTCCACTACGGGTGTGGTACGAGGATGTGCCCATTTTGCATCGGGGTCTGTACTCGTATACTTTCCAACCAACCAACCAACCAAGGAAGATTGCAATGACCCCATACACTTAGCTTTGGATGCTGGCAGCCTCTTCCTCCACCTCTTTTTCTTCCACCAAATCGTCTCGAAGTGTATCGATTTTTTCGGCCTCGTTGTCAAGTGTATCGATTTCTTCGGCCACCACCAAATCGTCTAGTTTGTTGCCAATCGTATCGATTTTTTCGGCCATATGGGAAATAGCCTGGTAGAAGTCGTACACACTAGGAGTGCTTAGGGGTAAGTTCCCCATAGGTGGAAAACTGGCCCTTGCCAATACGCTGTCCACCTGGTTTCCAGGAAGACGGGCAATCTGTTGGCCGTCTGTGGAAGCCTTGGTTGGATTGGAGTCCTCCATAGAGATAGCTGGCCCCTCTATTGCCCATATGCTCGATAGCCCAGTGGAACCGATACCGTACATCTTTTTCGCGGCAGCAAAGGAGATTCTTCCCTTGTCTGCACGCAGGGTTTGCACCGCTTCTTCGGAGAGATGTTCTGCTGATGGCATTGTATTCTTCGCAAGGCCTTGGCTCTATATCGTCCTATCCAACCTACCCAACCCAACCTACCCAACCCAACCTACCCATCTAACCTACCCACCCAACCCACGCTAGGCTTCCCTACTGCTTCTTTGGCTGCACGACGAAGGCCGAGGGGCTGCAACAAAGACGTCCACCTTTCTCTCCACCCATCCATCTTTCTTTCCACCTGTTGTAGAGTATACAACAAATCGTATAGACTGGGCCCCGTACCAACCCTAGTTGGCCGAAACCTGGACACCTCCTCCTGGCCCCCATTTGGGCACCTCCGGCTTGTCTCCATATCCTGTACAACCTGGTGCTTCCTATGCCATACATTTCCGGATTTCGGATCCAGGGGAGATTCCACGTAGGGCCCGGATCTCTTCTATTTCTTCGTTGGACAGCTCTCTCTTCTGCATGGTCTATAGGATACCAACACCAACGTCTAAATCCGACACCAGTTGGCCTGCTCCTGGGTGGCCTTTGTACCAGGACACCTATATAGATAGATGGAGCAATGGCATATATGGAGTGGCAAAGAGGTATCCCACCAAGGTTCGCCAACTTTTCTAAGATCCTAGACAAATACCTCGAATCCGGGCTGCAGAGGGAGATTCTAGACGACAGCGAGTCGTCCTCCTTCGCGAAACCTTGTGGGAAAGAGGCCACTGTGGGTCAGCTGGAAAATGGAGGCGGGTAGGGCTGGGAGAGATCTACGTTGTTGGGTACTGTGGCTTTCCACATCTATATACTAGTAGAGGCGTTGTGGCATACTAGCGGAAAACGACGAACCAAAATTGGTGCCGCATTTTTCGGGGCGTCGTCTTTTCTAGGTTGTTGGTAGGACAAGATTGCTTTGGACGGGTGCTAGGGCCACCAAGCGGTCCTTCTTCTTTCCTGGTGTTGTCCAACCTACACAGCATAGGCGCTCGAACGTTTTCCAACCCTCCAAGCCACGCAACCTCCTGCGATAGGAAGTACCCATAGGCCAGGACCTCTTCTGCCCCAGGGATTGCCTCGCCGTTCTCCCCCAGTCGGACGAGGAAGAGGATTGGTTTTGGAGTGCCTCAGGAGGTGGACATGCTGTAGCGGGTGGTGGTGTACTATCCCGGGTCCATCGATAGCATTTTTTCCTGCTCTCGGAGGGGTGGAACGGGGACTATGGAGAGGAAGGCCTCGGCAACCACTGCGGTGTATTTATCGAAGTCGGCTTCCATCAGCCGGAGCTCTTCCAGGCTGTTGGCGTCTGGGGCCGAGAGCAGCTCTAGGGGGTGCCAGGATATTTTTCCCCCTTCTGGTTTCGGGACTCCTTTGCTGGGTGGATTTCCGGCAGTGGTAGGCAGCCAGTAGGTTTGCCACTTCAGGTCCTCTTGCTCTTTTTTCCGCTTGCTTTCTTCCATCTCTCGTTTTCTCGAGGATCCACTCTAGTCCCTTTGTGGCCCAGATGGTGTGCGGCTCTGTGTAGTCTACCTCGTCGTCCTCCTTGCTGTCTGTGCGGTTGCTCGAGGTGCGGAGTACCACTACTCGAGAAGTATAGAGACACCTTTTCCGTCCCAAGATTTTGTACGTTGCCCCACCGACTATCCTGTACGTAGGGCCTCCCAGTGCCACGTGAACTTTGACCCGGGCTTCCTCGGACGCCTCCTTGTAGGCCCGCTGTTCCTGTGCCACTTTGCCGAAGGCGTCCAGCTCCTCTTGTCGTATTTCCCCCAGCTCCTTGGTTCGTTCCCAGACTGCCCGCTTCCACTCTTCTGCGTTCTGGGCGTCTAGGATCCTCTCCAGCCTCTTGGCGCGGTCCCAGTAGGAGAGGCCAGAAATGGTTCTGGTTGTTTCTACTTCGTTGTCCGGGTAGGCAGAGGTTTCTACACCAATGGCGCTGGCCTTCTTTTTCCTCCAGACCCACGATACGTACTCCGTCGGGCGCAACCTCTCGTCTATCTCTGGCCCCTTGGGATATAAGGCGGTTGGTTTCTTGCAGCCTGCTAGGATGGTTTTTGCGTCGGGCCTCTTGGAGTAGCACCGGAGTGATCCCAGCTCTATTGTGTTTCTGTCAGTCCCGAGGATGTCCACCCGAAATATGGGGCAGTTGCGGAACCCGAAGTCCCCTATAGCCCATAGGACAGCCCGTTCCCAGCTCTGCTCGTTTTCCACCTTGGGCTTGGTGGGCCGGATGTGGACACCCGCAATTCTCCCGGTTTCAGTGTGGGCGTATCAGGCTACGAAGATCTCCCGGAGCTTCCTGTTGGATAGGACTAGGGTGCGGTCCAGGGTCTTTGCTAGGTTCTCCCACTGCTTCCTTGGCGGCTGCACGACAAAGGCCGAGGGGGTGGGTGTGTGTAGGCTGGGTGGGGGCGAGGGGTTGGGTGTGGGCGAGGGCGAGGGTCTGGGTGCAACTAGGTCTAGGGCCTTCTGGACGACTGTTCCCTACGTCGGTGGAATGGCTGGGAAAGGCGTAGACCGAGACCTCGACGCAGGTACAGCCTTGCTCTTGGACGTCTGGGTGCTAGAAGGTTTCTCGCAGGGGCTTGTTGGGACAGTCTATGTAGTCTGCGAGATGGCCGCCCATTGTTTCCCGCACCTCTCCAGCCTCGAAGTTGTAGACGACCTTGTTGTATAGCTTGGTTCCGACCGTGTACCCGTGTATGTGTGCATCCAGGTGCAGAAGTGTTTCCCTATGCTGGCGGTGTTGTCGAGGATGCACGGCTGGTCGGTCTCCCAGTGGGATTCTCCTTGCCTGCGGAAGTCGTGGTTGTCGCACAGGTGCTCTACCAGGGCAGGCCTGGCCAAGACCCCAGAGAAATCTCGTGTTTAGTCCATGCAGTAGAGCCCATAGCCCATTGCCTGCAGTCTTCGTTCCACAGCTGGGAGGGCCTTCTGTACGCCGTCTATGGGGATCTCGGAGACCGCAACCTTGGCGACAAAGTATCCGGCTACGGGTGTGTCGGGGTGCAACTCCATCCAGGCCATTTTCGCTTTACTTTCGGTGTCTATCTCGATGTGGGCGATGGTGCTGCAGATAGTTCCCCCCTCTCCTTTTGCGCGAATGGTGTGGACCAGCTTTGTGTCGATCGTTTGCTTTTTTCCCGAGGCCGCCAGAAGCTCTCTTGTCGCGTTGTCGACGTAGGTATGGATCTGTTTGGCGCTGCCTTCCTCTCCCGTGCTGCATTGGAACGACCCTCCAACCTCTACACACTCCTCCCGCCGCATATACAAAAACGTAGATGTCGTCGACTAACAGCGGAAGCCCCTCCAGCGGCGCAAAGTCGTTGGCCCAAGGTTTCCGGCTAGATAGTCTACCTGGGATATGTCCGAGAGCAGGTTGTCCTCATAGGCGTTTTCCAACAAGAGATGCGGTGCAATGCTCTTTTCGCTTCGTATGCCCATGCTTTCGAATGTGGTAGCTATGTCCATTGTATATCGGGTAGGTAGCCAAATCTCTAAAAGGGGGAAATATGGCGGGTTTTTGGTATGGGTAGCATCGGGGGTTGGCGGAGTAGCCATACTTCGGTGTCCAATTCAGAAACGGAAAGGAAATCCCTGGAGACCACAGCTCGGCGGCTTGGGCGGACCCCTGGCTGGCAGTTGGCAGGATTTGGCGGCCCCATGGCTGGATTGGAAAATTGGTCTGGAGGGCTCGCTAGTCTGGGCCGGAAAAAGTAGCCATAAATTCGGTAGCTATGTCGAACCCTTCCGCCTTTATAAAGGAGTTGATATTAGATACAGAGTATATGAAAGACGCAAAAATAGATCTGGAGTGCAAACTGAGTGATATAGAGACTAAGTATGAATACCTTGTGGAACTGCAGGACATGGTGAGAGATCTGGAGGTTAAGAACAATGATCTTATGGAGCGAATGGAACACCTAGAGGACCTTCTTAGCAGGTTGTGAACGGCACACTAGTTTACCAATAAACTAGCCCCTTGGCCCCATTTGGGGGTCGGGTCCGAGGCGCCCTTAGGATGAGAAAATATCTTTAGTACGATCTTGGCGAGGCAGTTTTGGGTTCCGTCCTTCGTTGGTATTAGCGTAGCGAGGTTAGGGTGAGCAAAAATCTAGTATAAGCTGCCAAGGGGTCAGTAGTATACATGGGAGAGGTCGTGTCCCAGAACCGCTAGTATATATACTACTAGTTGCGCTAAACTAATAGTCTGATTGTTTTAGCTAAGGTATAACTGAAGTTAAGCTAACAGAAAGATTAATAACGATCCCATTTCGCTATTCGAACCCTACCACTCGCACGCTACATATACGCAATACACTGCGATGTTAGGCAAGCATTATAACGCGACGCCCATACACAGCACGAAAACGGTAATGATGACACAAAGTAACATTATGCAACGCGAGAAGAAGGTGCATAACGTTGACACAACCTGTAAAGGAAGGACCTACTACATAAGTCCGATGATGCAATGCAAAGTTTAACGGCACATCAACTCTAGTGTGTTATATGGTCCCTAATTGATGCACGCGCTGGTGCAACCTTCAATACGACGACGCTACGTCTAACGCGACGACACAATTAAAAACGCGATGAAGCAATATATGACGCGATGGCACGTCTAATGCGATGCATTACGCGATGAATAAACGCATTACGCTTTGCCACTACGTATAATGCGATGACACAAAGTTTAACGCGATGTATAAACTGATGACGCAACGTCAAACGCGATGACGTAACGCATAACGCTAACTCAATGCGCAATATCCGGACCGCATTGCTTCGCGTCACATGATTCCATATTACTGGTGTTCGACGATTCACTATTCTCCGCTTTCCATAGTTGGTTTCATACGTGAACATGAGCCTAATGTGGCGCGTATTCGTACGCTCACAAAACGGCGCTTTTACAGGCGCCGTCAACAAGCTGAACGGGGGTTCACTCAGATAACCATGCACACATAGAAGTATTTTGAATCAGATACGGTGACTATACGATGGCGATGTACGCGTGTTTATGGAGATCAGATGGCGCGGACCGTAGCTGCATCGCAGTGACATCAATCCACACAAGCTGGAACCACACACACGCTCCAATGCTTATCCCGGCCGCATCATTACAGTTCCGTCGATAATTGGAATGCATGGGCAGGTAACATCTGGTAAAACCCCTGACCTGCATCACATGCTCGACACGATATGGTGAGTCGTGGGCACAACGAACTGATAACAGTGGCCATCTCGCGCCTACTTGTCTCCTCAATTAATCCATACATGTAAAACTTTATACGACAGGCCTTTCAGATACAGCATAACCCAGTCTGTCTGCGATCCTAGCGATACGAACATCCTTTGATCATACTTGGTTTGAACCGTGTTACGGATGACTTGGTCGACATGGATGAGAAAAGTGAATCGGTGACTATAGAAGAAGACCCAGCGCCCGAGCAACTATCGCCCATTGCCTTACCGCCGAAGCCCGTGGTTCGTCCCACATCGCCGGCGCTACTCCGACCTCCGCCTTCCCCTCTTCCATGGCCGTCCAAAGCCGAGCATGTCATCAGAAACCAGGTACTACCCAAGGCTGCCAAGCTCGCCCAGTATTCCTGCCAGGCCATCAAATATGGCGCCAAGGTTGTTCAGAGACAAATCAGCATGAATTATACGATACTGAATGTGAGGACGAGATCGTATCGCTACCGATCCCTCGTCTCACTGACACTCGCTGTCCTCGTCGTCTTCTTCATCCTCGACGTCACCATCTTCGCGTCAGCTCCTGCCAAACCTCATCACAAGGTGACCGCTGTGCAACAGGCCGAACCTGCCGTGTTTCTGGCTCCTCGCCATGACCCGATTCCTCGCAATGACCCGATGCCGTATAACCCAGAGACAGCTAAACCCATATCAGACCACACAAAAATAGCAGCTCAAGTGAAGGATAACTTGCTGAGGAGGGAAGCTGGGGCAGGTCTACATAGCAACATGATGAGCGTCGACTTAGACCAACCGACCTCTGTGGCCAAACTCATAGCGATAATGGTACATAAAGATGTCAACGTACTCCAGTATTTCAGGGGTATTCTAGAAAAACACGACGTGGATAAACCAAAGTTTAAAGTCACACAAGCTCTACCTGATGCGGAGCAGAGGGCGATGGCAACTGCATCGGAGTATGAACAAAAACCCAACGTCATCGCTGAAGTGCCGGAAGGGACCAAGGTCAAGCAATATTACTTTGGTAACGAGACGTCGGGGAAGGACAACCAAACCTTGCCAGACGATGATGACACCAACAACGCTAAGGAGTTTGTCGCCTCCGATGAATCGGATCATAATAACCCATATGCGTATGGGGACTTAGCATATGCTCAGGAGCGACTTCACATCAATAACATGGACGAGCACCTGCCTCAACTCAAACAATTCACACGTGACATCATCAAGGAGAGAGTTCCCCCACAGGACCCGCGTCTCGTCTCCCTCGTCCAGAACTACTGGCTCAGACCGCCATCCGAGCTGGCATACTCACTCACCGAACCCAACCTATTCGACTACTCCAAGGGCCAATCAGCTGTGGTGGACGAAATACTCCTCCACAAGGTATAACTAATGCGTTTTAGCTTAAACAAGTGGTAAGGCATTCGCAAAGCGTGTCTTTCAGGTGGCCCTTAACAACATACGTATCTATTCTTATGATATACATAAGGTATGTGGTTTAATGGCACACCAACTCTAGTGTGTTATATGTTCCCTAATTGATGTACTTAAGGTAAGCACGGGTGTTTGACCAATGATACAGTTATTGATGCATGGTGCATCAATTAGCATTATAGGTGATTTCGTGTTAGTTTTATATTGATCACGTTCTTTCCTACAAGGACTCAATGAGACCACTTGCTTGCTCATGCGTCATTAGTCTGTGTTGTGGACGGGAAAGGGGCCGTTCAAACATGACTAAATGTTCCGTAACATCAGCACATACACCTCCCATAACACACCGTAAAGGTTGCCCACATCGCCCCGAACCCTTCCTCCTGGTATTAAGGATTTTTTGAAAGGCTCGAAAACAATTTTCGATATTTTATCGATATAAGTAGATCGAATAGCGCATTCATAAAACTACAAGTTCAAATGCATATCCAGCGTTTAGGGCGGAATTATCACCCATGGCTTGGGTGGACAATAATATTCAACGGAGACGCGTTTATGTCACAGGGAGAGACGTCCTTGTAATCTCGATCAAGCGTTGACGATTTGACTGTTCCCTGACTCATGTACTGATAGTGGCATGTCAATTCGTTCACGTTATTATTTGTGTGTCAGGAAGGTGGTTTCTATGTGGAATCGGGGGCTCTGGACGGTGAAACACGCTCCAATACGTTCTTCTTTGAGAAGGCACGGAACTGGGAGGGTTTACTTGTTGACCCCGGACCTGTCAACTACAAGCGAATGATCAAGAAGCACCGGAAGGCGTATATATCGCCGGCCTGTCTGGCGGTCACACCCTACGCTACGAAGAACCAGTTCCATCGCGGGAAGAATCGCGGACGTCTGATAGACGGTCAGGACGCGCTGGAGTGGGTGGAGAAGCAGTATATGATACTCGATACAACGGATGTTCACTGCTTCCCTCTTTACACTCTGCTACTCGCTCTCAACCGCACACACGTTGACTATCTCAGCTTAGATGTGGAGGGCGTAGAACTCGAAGTTCTCCGCTCCATACCATTCCATAAGGTAACAATTACTACTGCTTCATTAGAAATGTGTTCACACAAAGCAATGTTTATTCCGTATTAAGAAGTCGACATGGTTTGTGTTGGCAGATTACTATCGATGTGATTACTGTGGAGTTTGCGCACGGTCGCGCCAGCAAAGACAAGCTGCAGTCGTACGTGACGGAGGTGCTCGATTATGAGGTCGTGGGAGAGGTCACCAGGGACGACTGGCTGGCCAATGACCTTGTCCTCGTCCGCAGGGAGAAACTTAAGGAACTTGAAATTATACGACAAGAACTGACAAGAAAACAGAAGGAGATGAAAGCAGACGTCGAAAAGCGACTCCAGCAGGAGCAACAACAGTTTCAGCAACAGGAACAACAACTGATTCAGCAACAGCAAATTCCACAACAACAGAATCAAGAGGGGCAGCTTCAACAGGAACAACATCAGCTTCAGCAACAACAGCTTCAGCAAAAGGAACAACAACAGCTTCAGCAACAGCAGCTTCAACAGGAACAACAACAGCTTCAGCAAAAGGAACAACAACAGCTTCAGCAACAACAGCTTCAGCAAAAGGAACAACAACAGCTTCAGCAACAACAGCTTCAGCAAAAGGAACAACAACAGCTTCAGCAACAACAGGAACAACAACAGTTTCAACAACAGCAAATTCCACTGCAACAGATTCAGCAACAACAGCTTCAGCAAAAGGAACAACAACAGCTTCAGCAACAACAGGAACAGCAAAAGCTTCAGCAACAAGAACAACAACAGTTTCAGCAACAGATTGAAAAGGGACAGCTTCAACAGGAACAACAACAGGTTCAACTACAACAGCTTCAGCAACAACAACTGCTTCAGCAACAACAACAGCAAATTCCACAACAGCAGATACAAGAGGGACAGCTTCAACAGGAGCAGCAGCAGCTCCAACAACAACAGCTTCAACAGCAACAGCTTCTTCAGGAACACCAACGACCACAACAGAGGCTCGACCAACAACAGAGACAACAGCTTCCACAACAACAGGTACAAAAGCAGTTTGACCAACAACGGCTATCAGAACAAAATGATGAACAACAACAACAGCAAGGACAACAACAGCAAGGACAACAACAACAATATCAGCAGCAGCAGGCCCAGCTAAACCATGCATTGCAGCAGCAAGTTGACCCTGTAGAGCAATTCCAACAACTACAACATCAACAACATGCACAGCAAAACATGCAACAACACATTTTACAACAGAGTCTGCACGAACAACAATATCAACAGCAACAGCAGGCGGCATTAGGAGCAGAGGTGCATGAGAAGGAAGGGTATGATGCGCATCATTACCCCCAAGAGGACCTCATGGCTGAGGACGAGGAGGAAGATGACGAGGAACAGCAACAGCCACAAAGCATGGAGAGCCAAAGGCATATAGCAAATTCCAACGAAATGCAACAACTGGTTCAGCAGCAACAACCAGTTCAACAACAACAACAACCAGTTCAACAAATGGTTCAGCAGCAGCAACCAGTGCAGCTACAACAACAACAACTAGTTCAGCAACAACAACCACTTCAACAACAACAACCACTTCAGCAACAACAACAACAACCACTTCAGCTACAACAACAACAACCACTTCAGCAACAACAACAACAACAACCACTTCAGCAACAACAACAACCACTTCAGCAAATGGTTCGGCAACAACCAGATCAACCGGGTCAACAATATCCTGATTATCAGCACTATCCCGATCAGACGTATCGGCAAGTCATCCATCAACCCGTTCAAATTTTACAAGGCGGGGCAGGTATGGCAGAAGCATCGGATTAGCTGAAGGAGCGGCACAGAGACCAACCTACGGCGAGGATGGTCAACAGGGCCAGATTCCAAAACCCAATCACATAGGTGATATCAACATTTCACCTGATGCTGTGGACGCGGCGAACATAGATCGCCAGCAGCGTGCGTTCGTCTACCCCAAGACGATAATTGAGCGACTAGTGGCACCACCTAGGAGGAGTATGGTAGCGGAAAATGCTGGTCCACTCATTGGTCTCCAAGACGACCAACCAGATGCTCGTGGGCGGCAGGACACGGATGTAGGAGTGAGAGACAAGGTGGTTCTCTCACCCAACATGAAGGACTACTTGTTGACGGACGTTGATTTCCTGCGCGACGAGGCGGATGATGATGACACGGGCTGGGAAGAAAATGATCCTGACGTTTGGGAGGACGAGAAGGACGAGGTCGGTGAAGGTATGAAACGGTAGTCTGACTGCTAGCTATCATTCACAGTACTCCATGACATCATAATCTGTGTGGATTTATTTATGTCACATGTTGTTGCTACAAGCAACTTATACCGTTGGTCACGGAGAGTTCTTCTTTGTTATATGTCAAACATATGTTATATGACTGCTTTCTTAAACAGACAATGGGTTTGAGTAGCGCATGTAAATATATTTCAAAGGTTGTACCACAATTTAGAAATAAACTACCTAAATGTAATGTGTTATGCAACAACACAACACGCAATCGATATCATGTTCTAAACATGGAACTCAAGGTAATTTTCGGGGTAATTTAGAAGACATCCTAACTGAGCTTCATTTAGCATTAATATGGCTGGTTTCGCCAGTTGTTGATTAAATGAACGAGAAAACAACTTTCATTGTTGTTTTATCTTGAATTCGTCCTTAAGCTAGTTTATGGTAATTAGGTGCCTAATGCTCCGATGTACCCTTTCCATTAGCTACGGATGTGAACTGGTACTAACGACACTTGCTCGAGCAATTTGCAATAGTTCAGTTTCACATACTTGTCAATGATGGATTTTCCTGACAGCGCCTATTAGCAGCTCTTTCGAACGAAGTGCGGGAGATTCTGCTGCACTCCCTCTTAGTTCTGGCGTCTTACCACAATTCAGTTTGGGAATTCAACGGAATGATCTGTGTTCCCGTGTTTTATCTTGTTTAATCTAATAAAATCCACTCACCGAAAATTTATCTGAACTTAAGATGAGTTTCAACAACTTAAGACTTATGTGAATTAGTATCTCGGCCTAAAATCACAACAAGCGGTAATATCTGGGCTTGATTTGGCAACATGGCGGCGAGGCGGTTGTTGACCCGCGGAAGCTTTTACCAATTGGAACATAAGCGAGGCAGCAAGCAAGACACAGGTTCGCAGGGACTATTTGTGGCACGAAGCTAAAAGCTAAAATGACTAACATGTAGATAAGGCCACAAACAATCACTGTCGCACATATACCACACCGAATCACGAAGAAAACGAAGAAAACTTTGGGAATAGGCGACGTGAACGATCAGTTATAGATTTTGCCTATATTCTCATATTTACATCGGAACTTTCTGGGGCTCTCTGGGATACCGTCCTCCACGGTCGTATTTCGGAAGGTAATATCACCGGTAAACTTGGAAAGTTGTCGCAAATATATTTTTCGGCAGGCGATAGGAATATGAAACATTATCTTGATCAAAACTAAATTATCTCTTTCGACACTGATTGCCTGAAACTCAACCGAACTTGCATATTTCGTTGAAAAAAAGTGGTTCAAAAAGACACCTGCAAGACTCAGGGAGAACATGTCGGTCACCGATCACTCCCAACCACCTGCCACTGCCCTGCCTACTTCTGCCCCATTGCCAGAGCCGGACATCTCACTTGCTGACCAGGTCAAATCTCTTCAGGACACTGTGGCAGGCCTTGTTAACATAGTGGGTCAACTCGTCAAACAGCCTCCATCGTCAACGGCTCCCCCATCTTCGTCAACCGCTCCCCCATATCTTGACGCTGCTGCTCTAAACGACTGTGCCTCATCTATTGGTCCTTTGACTCTCACGAACAATCTGTTGAGAGATCCGTCCTTTTCTCGGGCGGAGTTGTGGCTGGCTCCAACCTTCCAGAGGCAATTCGGAACAAAATTTGGAATGACAAATTTGTCGATTTCCGCTCTATTCTTGCACCTGACATGGAGCCTGGCTATACCATGTCCCTTACGGGCCCTGGCAGTGCACCTTCTCTCAATTTTCTTCCCAAAAAAACCAAACCTCCGTCTGAAACCGAGTGGTGCTCTGCTTGGGACGATTTTTTGGCCATATATGTCCTCAAGCACCCTGAACAACTCAATGACCTTCTCTCTTATGGTAAAACTATCAAATCTCTCATGCACAAAGGCCATAACTGGCTCATGTATGACCAAAAATTCCGTGAAGACAGGGAATACTCCCTCTGTTCTTGGTCGGCCATACGCATCGACCTCCAACTTTCTGCCTCCCTCCCCTCCCCACATGCCGCTCTCACCCAACCCACCCGTCCCACTCATTCATTTCGTTCACACGACGCTAACTCCAACAGTAGAGTGCCAATCGGTCACTGTTTTGTCTACCATTCGGCCAATCAAAGGTGCGTCAACCCCCAGTGCCCGTTCAACCACTCCTGCCCCAGGTGCAATAGGAACCACCCAGCCTTCTACCCATGTCACACCCGACGACAGCTTTATCCCCCACACACCCCTCAAAGCAACAACGCCAACTCTGCCTTTAGACCACGCCCCTCCATCTCAAATCAACGTTTTACCGCCCCACCTCAACAAAATTTTCGCTCTACCCACACCAGTAAGGACCAAACCTCTCGCTGAACTTTTGACTGGTTACTCACAAAAACAATATATAATTTCGGGTTTTCCTTACAATTTGAAGGCAACCAAGTAGCTCTTACATCTAATAACTCGGCATCTGCCACAAGCAACCCCGAAGTCTAATCGCAAAAAAATAGCTACGAGCTCTCTTTAGGAAGGATCCAAGGTCCCTTTTCCAACCCACTACTCCCCTTTTTCAAATGTTCCGCATTGTCTCTCCGTGAAAAAACCGTTCCCGGTAAGTATAGGTTACTTCACAACCTCTCTTTCCCTTACGACAACACTTCTGTTATCAACAATATCCCCAAGTCGGCCTCTCCTGTCACACATGCAAACATCATTGATGCCATACACCTCATACAACATTGTCCGCCTAAAGCTTTTTTAGCAAAAAGCGGCATATCCGACACATTACGGCTCATCCCCCTACAACCTTCTCAATACAACCTGACAGGTTTTTTTCTGGAAAGGTTATTATTATAATAAATGCTTGCCCCAAGATGTTCCTCCTCCTGCAAATTTTTTGAAACCTTCTCCACAGCCATCATTTGGATCCTTGAGCATAGATTTGGGGTGCGCAATGTTGTAAAAGTATTAGATGACTTCCTCTTTGTGGCCCCTACCCGACAGCAATGCCAAAAACAGTTAAATATTTTCATACAACTCTGTAACTTGATTGGTGTGCCTCTGGCCTCGCACAAAACACATGGCCCATCCACTGCATTAACCTTTTTAGGCATCCAACTAGACACCTCAAACATGACAGCCAGCCTCCCAACAGACAAGTTACACAGATACACACAATCAGTCTATGAATTCATGACAAAAGACAAAACCACGTTGCGCGAGCTACAGTCCATCACCGGCATGCTTAAGTTTGCAACATCTGTAGTTCGTCCTGGCAAAGCATTTCTGCGCAGACTGCACGACCTATACAGCGATGCATCAAAAATAGCCTTTGGAGGCACCTTCGGGTCCCAATGGATTCAAGGCAAATGGCCACCTCCTTGGACCGAATTAGACATAACTGTTCTAAAACTTTTCCCCATTTTTGTTTTGGTCAGTATTTTTGCTCCAAAAATGGCTAACTCTAAGATCACCTTCCATTGCGACAACCTAACTATTGTGGCAATCATTAACAAACAAACTTCCAAACACCCCACCATCATGCATTTTTTTTAGGCCACTTGTTTTACAGCTACTAAAATTTAACATCAATTTCATTGCCCTGGTGTAAACAATGAATTGAGCGATGCTATATCTCGACTTCAGGTGGTGCCAGCCTCTTGCGTCAATATGGCATGCGGCCCCTAGCAACCCCAATTCCCATACACCTCTTGCCACAAAACTTCAACTTACCGTTGAAAAACTCCTCCAAAATTCTCTAAAACCCTCAACCGCCCACTCTTATTTACACCACTGGAATACTTTTTTATTTTTTTGCAACACGGTCCATCACAGCAATACGTTGCCTTCTCAGCCAATCACAATAGCTTTGTTTGTGGCCCACCTACATCATCGAGGCCTCAAATACTCGACCGCCCGAACGTTCATATCCTCCCTGTCCTTCGTCCATAGATTGAGATACGTCCCTGATACTACCACAAACTTCTGAATGGACTCCTCAACTCCCAACCTACACAACGCAACTCCAAGCTCCTCCCAATCACAAAGCTAATCCTTCATCAGCTATTAAATACCATTACGTTTTGCACTTCTTGTCCTTACACACGTCTCCTGTTGAAGGCCCTCTACCTGCTTTGTTTTTATGCCTGTCTGTGAGTTGGAGAAGCCATCCACTCCAATAACACATCTCACACACTTACTTTACTCAACCTACAACCACTACGCACTACTGATCCACCCAGTTACCAAATTAGATTCACCTCATTCAAACATAGCAAACAATCCAACCCCACCTTAATACTGAAACCTCTTCCGGACCCCTCATACTGTCCCATGGCTGCTCAACGCAAATATCTCCATCATAGGGGAAACTCCCCTGGACCAATTTTCCTGGACAAAACCTCGAAACCATGCGCCAGAAAACTCTTTTCTTCCTTTCTTAAACAAAGCCTAGTACTTGCTTCGCTACCTCCCTCGCGCTACAACACACACTCCTTCCGCATCGGCAGGGCAACACAACTGGCTTCAGACAACACCCCCCATACAGTCATTAAATCCACAGGCAGATGGAACAGTTCTGCCTACACACAATATATCCGGTCTAACACTTTCACCCTTCCTCTCTAGTACCATATCCAATCCTTTAACACCCCCGCCCCCCCCCCACCCCATCTCAATTCTTCTAGGGGTCAGTACAAACTGCCCTACCATCTCGGGGGTCAGTGCTTACTGCCCCACTTTACTTCTTTTCACTCATAGCTCACTCTTACTTGGTCCTAGTTGCTAGTAGTCAGCACATGCTGCCTCTTCTTCCCAAGGAGGGGTTAGGGCTCACTTCCCCTCGCTGTTTTAGGAATCGACGCGTGCTGTCCTTTAAGATGTAGGTTGTGAGATGTCAGTCAGGGCCCTGACTTTGGCGTTTTTCAATGACATCCCACCTTTTTCATGTTCAGTTGTAAATACTTACCTGTAGTTTTCCATGTCACACTTCGTATTCGCACGTCATCATTTTATGGTTGTATTGTTGAAATGTATGATTTCTTGGCTACTTTTTTATTAACAAATAAGGCAATTGTATGCCGCATATCTCACAAGGGGATGTAATTCTTTATATTATATATTTGTTCATATATCTCTATATTCTTAATTATCTATTCTCATGTCACTTCTATGTATCTTTGCAATTCACATTATTATGTCTTCCAACGATAGTTGGAAGACATATTGGTTTAGCCAGTATTATTTTTTTTTTTTTTTTTTTTTTTTTTTTTTTCTCCAGTCAAGGTTTTTCGGGCTATTCTCCGGAACGGTTAAACATATCAACATGAAATTTTGGGGAATGATAGATCAAGTTGAGACACAACTGGCGATCCAATTTGACGCGCATGCGCAGTGTTGGAGGCTTATGGGATCGATTTTTCGTCGATTTTTTCCCCCATTTTCTGTAACTATCTCCTCCATAACTACTGCAGTTACGAACATATGAGTTATATGGTTGTAACAAGCAATTATCGTAGCATGGAATAGGCGAAAAAAATACTTATTTTCACCTTTTGTACTTTGTATAATGACGTGTATTTTAGGGTACCTATCGCGATTTTTGCTACGAGTTCTCTCCTCGCTGATATCTCTGAAACGGCTGTATTTACGGACATGAAATTTTGTCAGTATTTAGAACTTGGCCTCGTGATAATGATTGTAACAGTATTTTTAGCATTCACAGTAACAAAAAACAGTAAAAAGGACGATTAGTTTCAAGGTTTTCTACTGCAGCAGCTTAGCGGCAGGCTAACAGCAGTTCGTGTTTAAGTAGGCCAAACCTTACGTAATCGACCAGAGCCTTGGCTGGGTTTGCATCGACTTGGGTAGGGGGTCATGTCAAAACAGGCCAAACCTTACGTAATCAATCAGCGGCAGCATTCATCGCTTTCGCGGTGTATTGACTTGGTTTAGGGGTCATGTCAAAACATCTAAGCGGCAGCAGCTTGTGATCTTATAATAGTGCGCGTTACCAGCTATTATCGGTCCGTGTATATACTGTCTTTATGTCTCAGCGACAGTGTGCACTGGATGTCCCGGTGCAATCAAAGCGGGTATATATACGCAAACACGCATACACGCACATATATATATATATATATATATATATATGTATGTATACACACGGTTTCCGATGCCAAGCTTCCGAGCGCCGAGCAGCTATCTATAAATAGCATATATATGTGAATATTTATAAGTGTGTGTGTTTATATACGTAGAGGAGAGATAGAGATTATGGAAGAAGAGAGAGATAGAGAGAGAGAGAGAGATAGAGAGAGATAGAGAGAGAGAGAGAGAGAGAGAAAGATATATAGAGACAGAGAGAGAGAGAGATATATCATAGAGAGATCTAGACAGAGCGGGAGAGAGAGATAGAGAGATATATAGAGGAGAGAGAGAGACACAGATATAGAGGCACATATAGAGAGACATATAGACAGATATATACATATAGATATATATATATATATATAGGATAGATATATACAGACATAGAGATATATAGACATATATTATATAGTATATCCTATATATATAATATCGGATATACCGTATACATAGATATAGTTGGAAATATATATATATATTATATACATATGGGATATACATATATATATATATATATACATATATATATATATATATACATATATACATATATATATATATATATATAAATAGTCCATGTATTTATACATATATATATATATATACATATATATATATAATATATATATATATATATATATAATAGAGAAAAGAGAGATATCGGATATATATATAGAGTTTGGAGAGATATATATATAAATATATATATATATCATATATATATATACATATATATATATATACATATATATACATATATATATATATATATAACGGCATATACATATGAGGACATAGAGACATAACATAAATATATATATGTATATATATAGATATATTATTTATATATATATCTATATATATATATATTATATATATATCTATATTGAGATATATTTTTTAGAGTATATCTTGTTTATGGTATATTGTTGGTACCGTATTGCTGGTCGTCCAGGCTTGTCGTTGGAAGACATGCCGTTGGCGCATGTGCCAACTCTAAGTAGGCCAAACCTATAAGTGTGTGTGTGTTTTATATACGTATATATATATAATTATATATAGGTATGTATACGATATATAGATAGATATATATATATATATATATATATATATATATATATAGACATAGAGAGATATATATATATATATAGTTCATATATTTTACATATATATATATATACACATATAGTAGGGTAAATATACATATATACAATATATATATATACATACATATATATATATATGATACATATATATATATATATATAAAGATATATATATACATATATATAAATATACATATAGAGATATAGATATATAAATAAATAAATAGGAGAGAGGGACAAATATAGATATATATATATACAGATATACATGTATATATACATATATATATACATACATATATATATACATAGATAGATATAAATATATAGATATACATATATATATATATATATACATATATATATATATAAATATACACATATAAATATAAAATATAATGTTATATATATATATATATATATATATATATATATATATACATATATATGTATTCATATATATTTTTTGTACAGATAATATTGTTTGTGGTATATTGTTGGTACCGTATTGCTGGTCGTCCAGGCTTGTCGTTGGAAGACATGCCGTTGGCGCATGTGCCAACTCTAAGTAGGCCAAAACCTATAAGTGTGTGTGTGTGTTTATATATCGAATACATATAAGTATATATATATATGTACGACTACAATGATAAATTACTCTAATATGCTACGGAGACACGTCGTCCTCAAGGATTTTACATCCCCTTTTCAAAGATGCGACCATATTTTTTACGTGACATATCGAGTATACGAGGGTCATGTCACACCTTGAAGTCGAGCCCACAGCCTATAAAACAGAAACCACCAAGCCATTTAATGAAATATATATACACATATATTGACTATGTACATATATACATGTCAAATATCTGCATTATATATATACATACATATATATACATATATATATATATATATGCAGCTTATATATCGAAAAATAGTGCGCGTTACCAAAATATATAAAATATATATATAGATATCTTGCGCTTGCCATTATATATATATATATATATATATATATATATACATATATATACATGTATATATGCATATATATATATTACATATATATACATATATATATATACTACATATATATATCTCTATAATATATATAAATATAATAAATAATATATATATATATATATATATATATATATATATATATATATATATCTCTATATCTCTTCATATATATTTTGTTTAGAGGTAATATTGTTTGTGTTATATTGTTGGTACCGTATTGCTGGTCGTCCAGGCTTGCCGTTGGAAGACATGCCGTTGGCGCTTGTGCCAACTCAAAGAAGTCCTAACCTTACGTAATCGACCAGTAAACGTGCGTGTGTGTGTGTTTGTGTGCATCGAAACATATTCGTATTTAGCAACTATATGTACGACTACAATTGAGTAGTAAATTACTCTAAACTGGTCACTGCTACGGAGCACGTCGTCCTCAAAGGATCTTTTACATCCCTTTCAAAGATGCGACCACATTTGTACGTGATCATCCGAGTCACGAGTCAGGTTTTGAATAAGCCTGTGCATTTAATAAACAATTCCCTCGGCTTTTTATTGACTTTTTTTACCCTAAAACAAAAGTAGTCCTCGATCTGACACAAAATCGCTGACACATGGTTGTTCTGTTAGACCAGCAGAAGTGCCATTGGAAGACTGCCGACGTTGATATTGTTAGGGCTACCTATTTTAATTTTTTTACCCAAACAGTCCCATATAACACACTAGACCAGCAAAGTAGACGTACTACGATGTTACGATGTTCGATCCCAACACATTGCACAAATTCACAATTCAAAACAGATACCTTGAACGTATAAAACTTATTTGGTTTCACTGCATGTTTTGATGGTAATGAACAATTTGCACCAATAATAACGATTGCAGTGTTTTAAAAATGAGGCGGTAGCTATGCGCAGGCGCAATTAAGAATTTTTTTCAAACAAATGACAGAACAATAAGCATGGTGCGCGTTCAACTCGGCATCTGGGGGCACAACCTTGCTGGACATGTCTAGTTATGCACCAACTATCTTGAAAAATGTCCATGATTTGGAGTTGAGCTTTAACATAGACGGGATTCCGTTATTCATACGTACTACTGAGTCACTTTGGCCTGTGCTGTGTGCAGTAACTAATATCTGTCCCGTCAAAGTATTTCCTGTGGCACTTAGTTTTGGTGTATCAAAGCCAAGTGATTTAAATTTTTTGAATGAAACCGTTAGGGATATGAACATTCTGATGCAACATGGGTTGGTGGACACAGTTGATGGGAAAACCTACTCTGTAACACTTAAATGCGATGAACCTGCCAAAGCCATGGTCAAGTCCATCAAGCTATATTCTGGGTATTATGGGTGTGACAGATGTGCCCAGAGGGGTAGGTGGATTGGTAAAATGACATATCCAGATGTTGAACCTGTGGAGCTTAGAACACGCATTTCATTCAGAACTCAAATCAATCCTGATCATCACCATGGTCTAACACCATGTTTGTGAACTTCTGATCGACATGGTAAATCATTTTCCAATAGACTATATGCATCAAGTTTGTTTGGGAGTTCAGAAGAGGCTTTTGTTGGCATGGATTCGTGGTAAGAAGGAATTCAGGACGTCAGCTGCTCAGGTACAGGAAATAAATCAACGGCTACTAAATTTGCAAAGATTTGTCCCATCTTTGTTTGCAAGAAAACCTCGGAGTTGGCTGAAATTGACAGGTCTGAGTACAGACAGTTTCTATTATATAATGGCAAAGTGGTACTCCGCAGTGTCTTGCGGCAAGAGCTATATGACCATTTCCTTGTCCTGAATGTGGCAGTTAGTATTTTGGTCTGCCCAAGGTTGACCAGAGAACACATTCAGTATGCTCAAAGGTTGTTGTCACCAAAAGCACAGAGCTCTATGGGGAGGAGTTCCTGGTTTACAACATACACAGCCTGGTACACCTGGCCTCATATGCAGAAAGATACTGTGGGCTTGATTCATGCTCAGCCTTTCTGTTTGAAAATTACCTACAGCAACTTAAGAAAATGGTTCGGTCATCAAAAAATCCTGTCGTGCAAATAACCAAGAGACTGCACGAAACACAATACTATGACGATGACTCCGTACTCAAAGACTGGAAAGTCTCTGTGAAAAGATCGTCCTATTGCGAAGTTGTGAGTACTTCAAATGAGAAAGACGACACGGGTAGAAATTTGTTCTTATGTCGTGTCTTCGAGAGAGATGGATCTTTTTCAACCAACCAGCAGATTCTCGTCTGATCAGTGCCAGGAACTCGCAAATAAAATTGCTGTCACCCAATAAGCTGAACAAGAGGGCAATGCTTGTAGAACAGGATCAGGGAAAATGTCTGTTCATGACAGAACTGCACGAATTTTAATATGAAATTTTCAGTTGTTGCATTAAATATGTTTTGGATATCTCTTCCAGGTAACTATACTGATGCGAATTAATGCATGCAATTTGTAATGGGGTCCTATTGGATTTAGTAAGTTATTAGGAAGTGTGTGTGGGTGGGGTAAGAGTTAGCAAGTGATTTGAGCTAGAGGAGTTTGTAGTGTGCCATGTATTAAGTTGAACACTATCAGATATCACAGGAAGTTTAAAAGGGCTGCTCTATAATAGAGTGCCAGTTGCTTATTGGACACCAAGTAATGCATTTGCTTTATGGTATGTTTTTGGAAGAGAGTGAATTGGGTTACTCCCTTAAATAAATCCTGGGGTTTTTTTCTCATTTAAAGCATTAATATGATATGAATTACAGAATCATACTGTTTTATAAATCTGTAAAATATATACACTTATTACATAATCTTCTATCCTATGTGTTGACTAGGCACGAGCTTCTACATAGAAGAATAAGAAAGCCCACCCCTCTCTTCCAGCCTAGTCTGCGTCCCAGACTCCAGGGGTTCCGCTACGTTTCTCGGCCTAGAGTCTACGAAAAGATAAGGTCTTAAACTGGCGCGTCCGAATATTCATTAGACACGTTCGTTAATCTTCGTGACCAATCAACGCAAAGGTTGTGACCCGGATTGACCTTAATTGCGCGTGTCTGGCTTGTGATACGCACCCTCGGTTCTATGTGACGTCATGGACATTGTAGTG
Source organism: Urechis unicinctus (assembly GCA_034190875.2). NCBI lineage: Eukaryota > Metazoa > Annelida > Polychaeta > Xenopneusta > Urechidae > Urechis > Urechis unicinctus. The sequence continues at coordinate 53,523,384 of CM067350.1, read as the reverse complement.
GTCTAGGTCCAATGAGAACACATTGAATGTCTTCTGGAATTATGGGGCGTCTCAAAAGTTCAAATTGACACCACAGCAAGCGCTTTAATCGCGTGAAACAACAAATCGGAGTGTTGTAGAATGAGTGCCCGACTCATAAAAATCACTCGTCCGGATGGATAAGTTCTTCGGAACTTGTAGAGCTAACCAATGAGAGACAAAGACTCAAAAGTACCCGAGAGTGACCGAGAGACACGGCTTGTGATTGGAGCATCCCAAATCTGGGATGCCTGTCCAGTTCAAGACATTAAGGTCTCCTAGACCTGAAGGCGAGACTATTGAATATCAGTAACATGTAAACAGCGCCCGCAGCCATCAGGCTAGGGGACCTTGACTACTTCCATCCATTGAAACTACAGATTCTGAGGAAAGCCAGCCAAATTAACCAACTTAAGTACAATAAAAACATTTTGCCTATTTTGTTTTAAATGGCATTTTTGCTGTCAATGATAACGTAGAGAGAAGGTAGCTTAAAGGTGCCCCAATATCCCAAATAGGTTGCGGAATGGTAATTTCACTACGTATTTTAAATACGTAGTTAAAACGTTTCTGGTAGTTCACACTTTTACGTAATCACAACGTGGAAACACTACGTAATCACTACCAAACAACTACGTAATAACAACGTATATAGTACGTAAATTGTACAAGCGGCTGGGTAGGTTGGTTAGTATCGAGACGTTACATCTCACCGACAGTTCGCACTGGACGTCCCGCGTACAATCGAAGGGCAGACGAGATCTATAAATAACCATAATTACATACAATAGCGTCTTGGAAGCTTGACATCGATGTATATATATATATATATATATATATATATATATATATATATATATATATATATATATATATATATATATATATATATATATATATATATATATATATATATATATATATATATATATATATATATATATATATATATATATATGCGTGATGGCACCCAGGGATGCCGAGCGACCTTATATTTACCAAAAAGCTGTATTAAATGGCATTTATCAGAGAACAGTACGGCCTAAGCTTTTGAAGCGTTACTACACATCTTTTCACAGGCTCTTGTTATGTTGTTTTCTATGGAAAATGACGATGCTGGACGGAATATAACTATACCACGGTCCAACAGGCGCCAATAACACACCTGTCTTGGTATGCCGTTTAATCAAACCCTATACTTACCTGACTGCCCTTAAGGTGTCTAATAACCACCAGGGTGAAACCACATGGTTGCCTAGTTAAAGTGTCAATCAAACCAATAATATATCAAATAAAACTATTGTGGTTTGTTTATAATTTGTGTTACCTTTATACCTCCAATCTGGGGTGGTTAGCAGTGTTGAAAGATTTTTCAAATATTTTCTAGAGGGTAGGGGCAAGGTTAAAATAATTCTGACTGAATGACATTGTGGGGGAACCTGTGCCACTTTGATAGATAAATTGAATGCTCACTTTTCACGGATTCACTTGGCGTCACATTAACGTAATCACAGCTCTATATTTCACTGCAATAATGTAAGGTTTGTTCATTTGGAACAACTACAGCACCACAAACACAAGCTTAAAGAGACTGTTCAGCCACATATAAGGCAATCAGGGATCATTTCGTTATTACATTACTACGATTAACGCAGACGTAAGTAATGACATCTTCTAATTTGTGCCGCCGAGTTTACATGATGGAAGTTATGTTGATAAGTTTTTAACATTATTATTTGACTGGAAATGTTCATGATATACTGTGGAGATCTGTTTTATTCAGTTATGTCGTTCCATCGATAACGGTGCCTCCCTAAAACCATGAACTACACGAATGTTAGCTGTAAATCATAACGCGCTCTGAATTTACCTCGCTAACGATGTGTATTATTCTTCGCTTTAGTTACATAATGTAGATTTCATAAAATCTTCACTCATTCAAGTTGTGGGCATAATTGTGCACACATTAGACCGACAAGCAGGAAGGATAATGTCCGACAACATAAATGGCGACTGTCGAAGCAAGGATCTTTTTTCTGAGACCACAGCGCCGCGTAGCGACTGAAAGTCTGAAAATGTAACATTTTTGGTTTCCAAGGTGCTGTTACCAAGCAGCTTGCTAGGCAACCACTTTCCTTATATGGGGCTGAACAGTCTCTTTAACTCCAGCCGTTTGGATATATTCTTTGAGTATAATAAATAAGTCCAATGAAGACATTCCTTCCTAGTCACAAGGCTCATTTTAATAAAAAAAAAATTAGTGAAGATTAAGGGACCATAATAATGGCACTCCTTTCTCTCCAGACATTAGGTACATATGCCTAATGTACACATACACACACTTACACGCAGTCTACACATTAAGATAAAGGTATAGAAACTTTGCAGCAACCAACTCACTTTGTATTGATATGGGGCAACCCGCCATTCACAAACACATTATTACAATGGGTTGCTCTTTTAAGGAATCTGCATTTCAAATCCCAAAATTTTATTGTAATTAAAAGGCATCTAAGCTATGGCATTTTTAGTACTGGAACCCCAGTGCAATTGCTCAATGAATGCCAATTACCGCAGCCAGTGACCAGTCATCAGACAGGTAAATATCCACCTTATCCCCATTCAGACAGAATTGACTCTGTCAAGTGGCCATCTGCCATTCACAGCATTCTACATCCACAAATGTGCCACAGTTCCCTCCAACAATAGCTGTCTCATCAACTGAGATTCATTCAACACTAACAATAATTTCTATCAATCATGAATACCAGCTATGAGAACAAATAAAATCATAACGTCAAGTTTTCCCCAAGGTTGGCAATTGCGCCAGTGCAGCCATTAATCCTGTTTTAAGTGCAACTGCATCTGAGGCAGTCAGCACGGAGACCAATCACATTCAGTACTATCATCACCATTTCTACAAGTCACCCAGATCCGCATCAATGAAGGTTTTGTTCGATCCGCTCATGTAGGCATCAAGCTGTGTATCAAGGTCCTCCCTGGATGCCTGAGGTCTCTGGGCTCCTCGACCACGTCCTCTCCCCCGAGTTCCTCGAGCAGCACCTCTGTTAACTCCATTCCCTCGGTAAGAGCTGCAACACAGAGGGATAGGTTAATCTGTCAGTGTGACAACAGTCGGTCATAGCCTTAGTAGCAGAATGACTATAATAGGATCCAAGACATCTAACCACAATAAAATATCAAATCAAGTGACTGAAGCAAATGATGGCTGATAGTGATGACTAAACCAAGGATGCTATGGATGCAGCCATTGCCATCACCAGGGAGAGCATCATGTTATAAAGCAACAGTGCAACATGCAGTGAATTAATCATTCATGTTTCAACAAGTCATACACTTCACACAAATGAACAATGATTCATCAGCCATTAAGCTTCAAGTTACAATCGAGCAACACAACATGCAGGGAATGAATCACCAACCAATGACGAACATCAACCCAACCAACAATGATTCATCAACCAATGGGCTACATTTAGCGAATGAACAATGATTCATCAACCAATGGGCTACATTTAGTGAATGAACAATGATCCATCAACCAATGGGCTACATTTATTGAACGAACAATGGTTCATCAACCAATGGGCTACATTGAGTGAATGAACAATGATCCATCAACTAATGAACTAAATTGAGCAGACGAACAATGATATATCAACCAATGAACTACATTGAGTGAATGAACAATGATTTATCCAAAAATGAGCTACATTCAGAAAATGAATAATGATTCATCAACCTATGAGCTACACTCAGTGAATGAATAATGATTCATCAACCTATGAGCTACACTCAGTGAATGAATAATGATTCAACAACCTATGAGTTACATTGAGTGAACAATGATTCATCAACCAATAACAAGGTAAGTATCCTCAAAATATGCATGAGAAATGTTACCAAGTTTAACAACAAGGACAGGGGGTGATTGCTAACCTCGAAGATAACTAGCACTAATAAGTAAGGGTAATGTTTAAGTCGACCCTGTGGTGGAAAAATGTGAAGGCTGCAACTTTAAAAGACTGGAATAATGACAAGTGGACACTTTCCCAGCCCATGGACAAATCAGTTATGGACTAATGTGTTATATGAACAGATGAGATTAACCTGATGGAATAGACGCCTTCTGGGATAAATGGGGGGGAAAAAAGAGGGAAATGCCTGCGGATGAAAATTAATAGGAACAAGATATGTGGATAATGCAAACAATTATGCAAGTGCAGGTGATCACCTGATGATAGACCAGGTTATTCCAGTAGAAATCGGGGCCCCAAGTAGTGAATGTCTAAGATAATACACTAACAAGGACAGTTCCACTTAACTACCACGATATATATCTTCCAAGGACAAAAATGTCAACCAAGTTAACTGGTTGCGCTCCATCATTTGCCTCTTAGTACATTCAGGAAGATGAGTGGGCCTTTTCTAACCACCCCCCCCCCCCCCCTTATTCCAACTGACTGGGAGATGAGAGAGCAGGCTGGATATGGACTGGGGTAATTAATAGGCTTATATAGGAGAGGATAAGCAGGTAAGCAGAGCAGTAAGGTGATGTCGTCTCCAATCATATTTACCTGCCACGGTAACCCCGCTGTTGACCACCATAACTGTAGCTGTCAAAGAAGTCACAAAGTACAGCTAACCTTTACCAGGGGTCATATATGGACAACCAAGAGACACTTACCAAGCTAAATACCAAGGCTTGTGCTTTATCCACTGATATTACTGATAGGTGTCTGAATTACAGATTCAACCTGTCTCTGTACAATACAGTACCAAGCAATGTGGGATTCAACAAGCATCATTTAATAAGTACTAATCATGGTTTATCACTAGTTTTATCAGTTGGTCAGTGGACACAGCAGTATATTGTGACTCACTTGAAGCCTGACGTTCCACGGTTGGCACCTCGTCCCCCTCGATAACCACCCCTTCCTCGTGCTGTTAACACACAACATCAATGCTTAACTCAAATCCATCTGTTCATTAGCCAGTTATAAAACAATGATTTGGTTAATAAAAGATTTTCTTAAACAATGAATTTGTTCTCACTGTTGTTAGCTCTTGGTGTCCTGAGGGCTCCCCTGCCGCCCCTGGAGTAGACAAGCACGCCTCGACCACGCCCCCTCTGCTGTGAACCTCCTCGCTGTACAAATCCTCCTCGCTGTACAAATCCTCCTCGCTGTATGAATCCTCCTCTTCCCCCACGGAAGCCCCTCCCTCGCTGCTGAACTCCACCTAGACGAGTCTTCACGTTGCTACCCAGACGTTGCTGTATGTTCCTCTGGAATACACAGAGGCTTAGTGGTCACTTCAGACTGCAACATAGCCTCGTCAAGTCGATTTTGACAAGAAGCTTAGACACCTACCTTCTTGATGTATGTCACATTCTGAGCTGCAGCTGGCCTATTGGCCATCTGTTGGGCAAACCTCTTATTCTTGGAATTGCCTAGGCTCTGAGCAGCCATGGTGACTCTGATCGTCTGAGGTGTCGCCCTGGGGGGCTCTATATTGGAGAAGCTGCACATATGGGTAGGGCACAGTCCTGCTGGTAAGCATGGGGTGACAGTATACTGCTACTATGGTAGCCAACAAGGCTCAGCTAAGATGATCACGATGAAATGAGAAAATGAGACAGAAATGAGGTGATAGAAACAAGGCCATTCAAAGCATATCCACTACATAACATATTGAGACAGCAACTGCTTATCTAGACCCAAGTACCAGTCCAGGTATCCAGCATGTTAACCAATCGTTGGAACACTACAACATCAGACGACTTCTCATTAAGACAGACCTAGAAAGAGCTATTGCCATGCGACATAACCATAACACAAGGTATGTATTGGTCCATAGATGGATAAGTAAAGATATGTCACAACTCAAATAATGAGCTGAATGACAAGAAACTGGTATGGAAAACATAACATCACACCTCGACTGAAGGAATCAAACAGAGTTGAACATGAGAATATTTGCTTGCCTAAACAAAATTATTTAACACCTCTTTCAATGACAGATCATCACTTGACATTGCAGGAATGAGTGTCCTCCACCTATTTGACAAAGCTCAAAATTCCTATGGCAATTCATATGACTATTGAATTGACTTATGTGGTTATATCAGGTGAATTTGAAGTAGCAAGTCACATTGGTCTTCCTCATCACAGAAGAGATTTTTCAACAAAAAGACAACAGTGACAGTGATGGAGACAGCAGCCCTGAAGTGCCACCTGGCATATACATGAAACCAGCATTGGGTTACTAACCCTGACACTGGGAATAAAAAACATCATGATGCCATGGAGAGGGATGCTTTGAATATCAGAGCTTACTTTACACATGATTAACCATCAATTTGAGTTATTAACACATAGCAACATGGCTACTCATCTTCATCAGGTGAAAAATAACTCTTAGAAATCGATCCAATAACAGGACACTGAAATTCACAATCATGATATTCATTTCTCTTACCCAAAAACATGAAATAAAGGAGCCAATGAAATAAGGATGACGATGAGGGATGATTGTTGTTGTGATCACCTTAACCCTGATTAGCCTTGGGAACCAGCCTCCTTTGTGCCATGTACATTGCCAAGGCAGGCTGCATTCCTTAGGATGCATAGATTTTTACTATGGCAATCTTTCACACTTCGTGTGACGTTCAACTTGCCATTTGCTATTTATATAAATTCATGGATTTTACTTCAGCATCCCATAATGAGCTTTCATTCACGTCACAGGTAAACTATGTGACATTTTTTTTTAGAGAAACTCCTTCAATGTGTTTGCCACCTTGAGCATGACATTTTGAAGTAATTTTCTGGTTTTTCACCAGTATTGCTTTAGGCATGTCTCACCGTTCATTTAAGCTCATTTTTGTTGTGCTTTTCAGCACTATTTTTTGGGGGACTGGCCCTACTTGCGCAGACATCTTGAAGTGTTTTTCCTGTCCTCTGAAATGCATGTTAAGGAGCCGAATGATTCAAATGGAATATCCTTAAGCAATGATTACCAAAGGGAAATAAACCACACCATTATATATTGAGATACCAATGGGCCTTGAAAATGGTGGATGTGCACATTTGTAGTTACTCAACCTGTTCCCTACCCATTTGCATAGTTTTGTTAACTTTGTTCTGAGGCTGTTATTGTTGGTGTTCCCTAAACAACGAAAGCATTACAATTATCATTTTAGCAACATGAAATTAAATGTGGAAATGGGGGAGATACAAATTTCCACTTGATTATCAACAGCCAGCCAGGAATTAATTTTTGTGCATGGAACCTTTTTTCTTTGGCTGTTCCTAGCCCGTGATTTTCTTAAAGGTATTCTGAAATTATGATGCTCGCCCGAATACTCCAAATAGGTGCCGAATTCGCAATTGCTGTACGCTAATAGCGATTCTAAGTTTAATGGGTCGGAATATCCAGCATAAATTCTGAGAAGGGCTGTCAATCGATGTCAATAAGAAGCGACTGTAAGTTAGAGCGTTGAAAGCGCCAAAATAATGCACAAAGGATACATTTTAATACGTAGAATATAACAAGGATGGTGACCGATTTAAATTCTAGTAACGAGAAGCCTTGTTGAACAACTATCACACGACTAGATCGAAAACATACACAATGGGAATCTGGTGAAGCAAAACGAAAACCAGATGCCACAGGGAGCACAGGGATATGCATTGGCCCGGCTGCAGATATTTTCAATGCGTACAAAAACCGGGACAAAAACCTTTTCCGTACATAAAGAAGATAGCTGTGGCCGGGCCAATGCAAATCCCTGCAGTTGTCCCCATAAATGAGCGGGGTTCAAAGTGGCCAATGTTCCCCCGGAATATATTTTACAATGATAACAAACATAAATAGTTCGCGTCAAGATTGTGTCAATTGTGAAAGAGTGAAGATCGATTTAAATAATCGGTCGTTGAATAAAATCCATAACGCATCCATTATCTAGGTTAGGATACATTCCGCATCCATTATCTAGGTGAGGGAACAAAGATGATCATGATGAAATAAATCTGTATCCGTGAAAAAGGACATGTGTCCAATCATGTCTTGGTCAAGTTGGTGTCACCTCGATCCTGTGGATATTTTAATAAAAAATCAGATCGGCAGCTTTAAAATGTGACATCTTTGTCGCTCTAAATATAAATTCAGACAAAAAATATATTGGCATTTGACTACTCATAGTTATTGCTATTCATCCCCACAAGTCTGCATATGGAGTTAAATTGTGCTCCGAAGTTTAACCGAAAAACTTCAGTATGATGCAAACATACTACATATATTTTGCAAAATTACATCTTTCAAAGCATTTTGTTTGTTTTGATAGCTTAATTTGAAGCGCCAAACAAACGGTAGTTCAATCACTTCCGTTTGGACTTGTCTATGTATACAAGAGGGGTACAGGGTTTGTGATGTATGATAAAAATCACCATCTTATCAGTGTTGATATCGTAACATATAAATATAGCTTTATTTTGATAATGTTGCTAACATTTTTATATCATAAGAAGCAATGGCAGTAACATGTTCAATTTAGAATTTCTGTCATGTCTGACGTACTGACCCCTAGCTACATAATGGAATGGACCTGACAACAGCCCAACAACATAGGAGGCCATATTGGCTGTTTTCATGGAGGAAAATTCGCGGATTTAGGTGCTGCGGGACTGTGACTTATCAAGCTAGGCACAGTTATACTAATAAAACAAAACAATCATGGTAAATAAGTTTTGTTCTATTCGTCACATATGATCGTTTTGTCCAATAATGATTGAAAATTACTTCTTCATACATATGTTGAAACACCCGACGTAGGCCGTAGGCCCTACCGGTAGGTATGGGGAAAAAAATTTCAAAATTAATACATTATCAAACAATTAGTATCACCATAAAGACCTTGAAAAACCCTTTAATATGACACAAAAATTATGACTCTGTGATGACTACAGACTGAGAAATTTAATTTTGAAGTCCCAAAATCGGCCTTCGTTTTCCGCCAGCTAATTAACAATAACAGATTAAAGGATTAACTGTTAGAACAATGTGATCGAAATAGACTTTTTTTCCACATTTCATGGTTATGAATATTTGTGTGAAAATACGCAGCTTATATAAGGCTGGGGTGAACTCGTGATGTACTCGGTGACCGAATCTGACACCAAACGTGGTTAACTGACTCTCTTTGATGTATTCATTCCGGGTGGTGCGCTTGGCGACGAGCAGCTCGCGCGACGGTCGCCGTAACTGTCAGCAGCTCAACATCTACTCTGTGAACACTAACTGCGGAAATCCCACGCGCCAGCGCAAGCGGCATAATGCCTTTGAAGTTTCTGGCCAGATCACCGGCCTGTAACTGATAATGTTTGTAATCTACAACCCCAAATAGATAAATTAAGTACCATATGATATTAAGTTATAGAATCGAATGTTTTCTTATATGACATAATGCTGATACAGCTGTGTGATGGCGCGAATATGGGAAGATCGATCATTTAAAAGTTTGAAATTCGACAAAAGGGTTCCAATTGATTTGAAAATAAACTTGACCAAAGTGTTCCATTGTACTTGAATAACCCTTGTATATAGATGGATGAAAAGGGTCCGATTGAAAAAAAATGAAAATCGATTCTGTTTGACCCTAAGCGATCAGCCGCGTTGGCGATCTTGAGTCGGCCGTGTGAAGGCAAGCTACACGGTCTCCCGGCGCGGATATGGGAAGATCAATCATTTTATAGTTTCAAATTCGATAAAAGGGTTTCAATCGATCTGAAAATAAACTTGACCTAAGTGTTCCATCATACTTGAATTACCCTGTATATAGATGGGTGTTAGGGTTTATATAAATAAATGAATCAAAGTCGACTTTGTTGGCCCCAAGCGATCGACTGCCGACCGTAATGATGGATTTTTGCCAATTTGTTGACGGTAACCCGAATTCAGCTTCCAAATTAACTATGTCGGACGCAACAGATTGCCGTCAAATTTGCTACAAATTGAGAAAAGATATCCATAATGATGTGTATCTTACCTTCAGTTTCGTAGAAATTATATCAGATTGAAAAATTAATGACAATCGACCGCTTGACCTCAAGCGATCAGCCGCGTTTGAGATCTTGAGTCGGCAGTGTGAAGGCAAGCTATACGGTATCCCGGCGCTGACATGACAAGATCGATCATTTAAAGTTTAAAATTCGACAAAAGGGTTCCAATCGATTTGAAAATAAACTTGACCTAAGGGTTTCATTATACATGAAATGCCCCCGTATATAGATGGATGTTAGGGGTAGGATTGATACATGAATCAAAATCGACTTTGTTGGCCCCAAGCGATCAGTCGCGTATGCGTCACAAGCGCGGCTGCCACCCGATGATGGATTTTTGCTGATTTGTTGACAGGGTTACCCAAATTCATCTTCCAATTTAACTGTGTTGGACGCAACAGATCGCCGTCAAATTTGCTACAATTTGAGAAAAGATATCATATCTATAATGACGTATATCCTACCTTCAGTTTCGTATAAATTATATTTCAAGTGGTTTGGGTGCTTTGAAATCGGACGAAATTCTTAACTCGGCTGTACATATGAACAAATTGAAAGAATTAAAAAATTCAAAAACGACGTGTTGGATACATCATCCCCCAGTATGTGGTCAAAGGGATTCCTCAGAATTCCTCTTCGCCACTTAATGAGAGCGATTCTTGTGAGACGTGGAAATACCTATAGTGGAATTCCCGATCGCAGCGTCACGCCGTCAGTGACGGGAAATAATAGTAGTGTGGACAACAGAGTTTTCAAATATAATGTATAACATTGAAAACCATACCATCAGAAGGGGATTGGTCTGGGAAAAATTTAGAAATTGTAAGATACCTAGTCCTTGAACCGTTCATTTTTCTGTCCAGAATATATGTCATTTTCTTTTTGTGGTGTCCAAAAACCTATAAATTATAATGCCTATTAATTTGAATGGATTGTCAAGACTCGAGGTCCCCTAGGCAAGGCAACTCGCCCCTGGTGTTTTGATGATCTGATGACACCTTAGGGGCGAGGGTCCGTATTGCAGAATCTGAGCGTTATATGCAAGTTTGCTCCTTCTCGCAATGCAGACAAGGGGGAGTTTAAAAAACATAGATTTTCATATCCATAAATGTCTTAGCATCAATCTTGCATAGAGTGCAACAACAGTCATACTCCTTAATCCACAGAATTGACGAAATCCAACACAATTTTAATATTGTTGTCCAACATGGCTACCGCACGAATCGAAAACATGAGCAATATCATAGTGTATTAACCAGTATCAACTCCATTATGTTGCATTGTGGCAGTCTGCCGTGTTGTGTTTTGAACAATGTTTCATGATGTGCCGTATTTAAGTGCTCAAACAGAACAATTAGACAAAACTGTAGTAATAGAAACAGTCCTCGTGTCATTTTGTGATATAATCTTGCATTTTGTCACAAATTTTTTTGATTGGAGGGCTTTGATAAGTTTTTAGCGAGTTCATCGGAAACACCGAAATTTCACAGGTGGCGCTTCGTCTCTACAGGTCGGATGTGAGAGATCGAAAGTAGTAAACAGCGCGGAGCTGTCAGAGGCGGAGTTTCTTTGCCTAAAGGTCCCCTAGCTCCTGGTTGCCGTGTTACATTTCCGCAGATTTGGCGCCATTTATATTTTTATACGCTCTGTAATAGACCTCTTTTCACAAGAACTGAGGTATATGCTCTTGCATAACCATGGAAATCACTCCAATGGAAGCCCTTGACTTTCAAAAGACTTGCCTGGTACAAGTGATTTGTCCTGTCAGACAAGTGACTTGTCCTGTCTGCTACCTACCGGAAGAGAGGTTTTTAAGAGCCAAGTTCACACTCTGCAAAGCTCCGATTCGTTGTTTCACGTTGAGCGGCTCATCGGCGAGAGAAGCAGAAGCTCAACTGGACACTTTAACTCACTGTATTATGTAATCATACTGTTATGCAGATAAGCAAATATAGAACTTGTTTATGGTCCCAATTTGAAACTTGTGTGATGCCCCCAAATATTAGAACACATTCTGTGTGTTTTCTTTGGACCACAACAAAGATAAAGTCCCAGAAAACCGAGCGTCCAAGTCCGTTTCATGAGTCGGATTGGCGCAACAAAGGTCAATCAGGTCACAGCCTTTTTGGTCAAGCAGGGGCTGTCACAAAGATTAACGAACATGTCTAATGAATATTCAGACGCATCAGTTTAGACCTTGTCTTGTCATAGCATAAAGCGAGATGAGTGGCAGAACCCCGGGAGTCTGGGACGCAGACATATTGATGGCACAGATGACCAACTTTATATGTTAAAATATATTTTTATATTGATTAGTGCCTAATATCCATTCATGTATATTCCAGTTGGCCCTAAAATTAACCAGATTGTAACATGTTTACATGAAAATGTAACAATTTTATGATTTTACAGTCCAAGGAAATCACAATTTATTCACCGGACTAATTTTTGAGTACAAAGTATTCAAATGTTGAAAAAATTAGCCCAAAAATACCCCACAATTTAAAATTGTAATATCTGGAAAACCCCTCAAGATAATTTCATGGGTTGAATAGCATCATTATCTTCCATTCATTGGTCAATGTTGGGCTTTGTTTCCATTTCTGACAAATATAAGATGTGCTGGAAGGGATCGATTGCAGCAAGTAAATGCTTGTAATCAGATAATGCTCAATGGATCTTTCACCGTAAATGTCGTAGTCCTTCTGGTCGCAGTGATGAAGATGAGACGTCAATTGAATGGTAACTAGAAAAAGGAGGTTTATTTCTGAATGATGGGGTACAGATTCCGTATCCCACAAGTCCGAATATATATATTACAAAACTATGGTATGGAGTAACTCTGGTGATGTCCAGAGGCTACTGCTGAGCTGGAATTCCAAACTACTATGTGCCGTACGGAGTTGGCCTTCCAAATAGGTCCGTACGACGGTGACTGTTTCGTTGCCCCAATGTTGAATGTGTTTTTAACTTCAGGGGGCGGAGGTATTTATACAAATGTGTGGCGTCGTCAGCAAGCGTGGAGGTACAATCACCTTTAGCTTTAATAAAGATCAAACGGGCTGATGTTAATTGTTATGGGAATTGACGGGTTGGGAATGTTTACTTCAAAGGGCTCTACTTGCTACACCGGGACTATTTAATTTGGATAGTGGCCGTTTACTTCAGATAGGTATTTAAGGGGTGGGGGTGTTGCATTATGACTCCACACTGGTTGACGACGCTTTCTGCAGTTATTACATAATATCTAATTGATAAGGACGGTCACAGATCCCTACCGCGGTCAGACTGGCAATCTATCATCAGTTCTTGACCAGGTGCTGTGATTCCAAGGCTATTGACCCAGACTTTAGTCCCACAATAACAATTTGTCGACGGCAATACATATTCTCCTTGTGAGGTAGTTATGGCCAAATGATGATCATTGACAAAGTGTCACTTAATTATAAAATTTGGAAAGCATTAGTTCACTTGCATAGAACCTTGTCTGGGGGTGTGCACAGCAACCATATTTGTCATTCAAAACAAACTTGGCCTTTTCCAAATTTGTTTGGCCATATTCATTTGATGAAATCTCACAGGTAAACTTACTCAACTTGTTCATTCTTCTTATGTATATTTGTATATGAGTTGGCACTAATCATTGCAGGACGTCAATACATTGTCCTGCAGGGATACCTGTAGGTATGCAACTCTTACAGTGATACACCTATTGACAGCTTAATCATTTCCATAATTCACTTGGTAATCAACATAACAACCTACTCATTGGCAAACCTACAATCAATCAGGTTTTGTTTCTTGTCAGGTGTGAATGAGAGTCAATTTTGTAAGCCTTGCATCTCCCCCCCCCCCCCCCCCCCCAGAATAACACGCTGGCCTTGCATGATTTCAACTGCTCACTCATTTATACATCACAAATGACTTGAGCATCTACTTCACATTTTGAAATTCCAAAATGAATACAGTACATACTGTTAAAGTATACACTAGAGGAATTGTGACAATTGTGAGATTGCAAAGGCACCGACCAATGGAGAGTGTAGTCAAGATCACTGGACTGACAGTGACATTATGCACAAATAGTGGTACTGGAAAACATATCTGCTGAGCTCTTACCTTTTGTAATGCTGATATTACTGCCTATATTCTATTAATACCAAATGCCTTCAAATCAATATTTTATTCAGGCCACTATGAGACGCAACTGCACACAAGTGGCCGGGGGATTGGAGGCTATTCGGAGAACAGAAGAGCAAAGAGAGGATGCCCTCAAATCTCTCTCTTGGCAGCAAATGCAATCAGCAAACCTTAAGAGTGAAGAACGTGCCGAGGACAAGCGTTTTATCCGACAAATGCAGATGGAGCAGAAGGAGCGTGAGATGGACGAAGCCATATCCAAAGTCAATATTGCTTTTCACGTTCATGAGATTAGATAACATTTTTGCTTCTTACAATTTGATGTTGAAAATGAATCTTTATTATTATGGTGTCTATTAAAGGCCCAGCGAGACAGGATAGTGAAGGAACAGCAGATGATACAAGAGGAAACAATGGCTAGGGAACTTCAGAGAATTAAATTGGAAACAAACAGAGAAGACAAAATGAGGCAGCAGATCAGAGAAAATAGGTAAGCTGTTGGTCATGAATTGTTAATCAAAGTTTCATGAACTAACTATCCAACTGATGCGTTACTACCTCAAACTACCTGATATTATACCCGTGATCTGTATTATACAGCATTGAGTTACGGGAGTTAGAAGCTCAGCTGAGAGCTGCATACACCAACAAAGAAAGGAAGGCTCAGTTAGCTGAGAAGGAAGCTTCCAAATATGACAAAATGGTAATATCTTGGTTGTTGTTGAGAATTATGCTTTCATATTAAAGGTTTATTTCAGAGCTTCTTTGGCCTTGACATGGTATGTGACATTGTGTGGCTTAAGGCACGGGACTCTGAGATTAGTAGACAGATGAAAGAGGAACATGCCCGAGCTGCTGAGGCTGAGAGGAAGAAACAGATAGAAGAGTATGAGGCTAATGTGCGCTACCAACAGGAGCTGGAGAGGCAACTTGAGGTGAGAGATAGCATATGTTTGTGCTGTCGGGTATGATTTTTGAATATGGTGGTGCAAATAGCAGGGATCAAACTAGGCTTTTTTGCACTATTGGCACATATTTTTGCAGAATGGCACAAGCAAATCATCGTCTTGCACCACAATGTCCCTCTAAAGTGAAATTTGGCCTGCTTTTATCAAGCTAATGCCCTGTATAGAGAATGTAAATGTCTCCCCAAGATTACATTCTCGGCATCTTTGCAAAGTACATACATGCTGTAGTTTCAACAATTGTTATGCTGTGGCATGAGTGTATAATGGTTGGGTTACCCCTGTGCCTGCCATTGAAGTCACATCTATCCAGTCCTTTGGGTGTCATGTATTCTCATTGGGTTCACTTTTATCAACGTTGAGGAATTTATCCTCTTCTCTTCATGGTTTTCCGAGTAGATAACTTTGAGAAATATCCTGATCAAACTCGCTGTCATATTGAGAGTTGCACTGCACAGCCCCATATCAGCTGAATCTCTCGACAATCATTATATATGAAAGGAAAAAAGGCATCGTAGGATATTCCGCAACTAACTATCCTCTAACTCTTTATCTATCTTTTTGTTGCGCAAGAGTTGTGCTGTGTCGTATGATATATGTATGTTGATGAGCTGAAACATTCCCAAATGGCCCACTTATAGAAATTCCTAAGAGTGATCTCTGACTTGGTGTTAATGTTGATGATATGTATTGGGTTATGAAGGACATGATGATGAACCAACTGATTAATTAGACTTATCGATGTGGTTTTGTGACTTTGTTAACAGGAACAAGAGCGGAAGAAACAAGAGGAGTATGAAGAGCATCTTAAGGAGAAACTGATGGTGGATGAAGTTGTGAGGAAGATTTACGAGGAGGATCAGACGTAAGTGTGAATTGAGTTGTGTTGTGCGTTAATAGTGTGAGGAAATATCATGTAATGCTAATCAGGCCAGATTGTGTGCAGGGAGAGAGAGAGGAACCAAGAAAAACAGAACCTTACCAAGCGCTACATTGAAGAAGACCGCTTAATGAGGGAGGAGTGGAAACATTTAGAAGAACAACGTCTGCGGGAAGAGAATAAACAGATAGCTCAGTTTGCAGCATTACAGAAGGAGCGAGAGGCAGGAAGGCAGGAAGCCAAACGGGAACAGGAGGAGTTCAGGTCTCACGTACAGGACAAGGTGCCTCATTGCTTCCTCTCTGTCTCTTGTAATGCTTTGGTTTGGACACTTGGGCTGTATTGTCTGAACTTAGTCAAAACAAATATTGTAAGTTGATTTTCAAAACAAAATTTTATTGAGACTTTATGTAAAATTGAACTCTATATTAAATCTGGCAATGTAGTTAGCACAAGAGATAGCAGAAAAACGACGCATGGCTGAAGAGCTGGAAGATGTGAGACAGGACCTCTATCTGGAGGAACAAGAAGAAAAAGCAAGGCAGAGGGAGCGTGAACTTCAAATCAAGCGTCTGCAAGATCGAGAGGATCTACAACGGGTGCATGCCCAACAGATGCACTTTAAGGAGATGCGGAAACAGGCAGAGCTGGATGAAGAAGAGCAGTTCAAACAACAGGTCAGAGATTATGTTTGTCAATGCTCTTGAGATACGGGTTTCTGTCTCTGGAGTAGGAATTTGCACTGACTAGATTTTTTTTCATGTGACAGATGCTGGCAAAGTTTGCCGAGGATGATCGTATAGAACAAATGAACTCTCAGAAACGTCGCATCAAGCAACAAGAACACAAACGTGCTGTAGAAAAACTTCTGGAAGAGCGTCGCAAAGATTTTGCTCTCGACAGGGTACAGTATTTGTGCGCTGTTGGAACTTTGTTAATGACTCAATTCTACTGTCTCATGAAATATCACGCATCTAGATTATATTAACGGATCACATTGCCCAGATTATTTATCTAACAATACTGGAAAGGAACCAAATGGGAAGAATATAAGTTGCCTTGCATTTGTGCATTAGTTGTCACTATGCTTATAGGAACGAGAATTGGCTGAACGGCAGAATGAGAAAGATATGGACGAGTTCCGTAAGCGTATCATCGAGGAGGAGAGACTGAAGCTGCTACAGGAGCATGCGCCACATCTACTAGGACATCTGCCTAAGGTCAAACTTCACTTTTCCCCTTTTAAACTGCACTGACATTTTTCTAATAATGTACACAAAGAAATGTTGTCATCGCTCTTTGAGTTATCATGATGCTAGGTTTTAATATTTCTCTGGTGCTTTCCAAGGAGTATGACAACCATGTTTCTTAATCATAATCTGTATGTTAGTAGAATTACTCAATTTATTAACAGTTTAAACTTACAGCAGTCGCTTTTTTGATTAAAATCTATATGAAGGACACTTGAATGTCAAATCTTTGTGTAAAAATCACGAGTGGCTTGATAATAAGAACATCTCTTGGATGCCCAGATTTCCAACTTCTCTTCAATGTGTAGCATGTATAGATGGTTTTAAATTTGCACCTCTGTTTTTGATGGGTGTTTTCCAACTTAATATAATTGTTTTATGATCAATCAACAGTTGAGAGTTTTCTCAAAAGTATTTTGAACTGACAAATGAACCATACATTAAAATGTTGGTTTCACAAACCATGCACCAATTACCGTACAAAGATCAAAATTGAGTACAACAAGTAATGCTTTGTGTTTTCTTCCCCTGACTTGTATTTAGGATGGTTGTATTGTGGTTTCAGGGGGTAATTCGCAATGACATGGACCTTGACAAACTTGGACCTCAGTTCAAAGACCAATATCGTGCTCGGCAAATAGACCCCTTTGATGACAGTGGCTGGGAAACCAAAAATTAGATCCTATCAACTTCAGTTCATATGCAACTGAGAAGCAGATGTGATAATTTTGTGTAATGTTTGCATGAAATATGCCTCTTAAGTTGTGTACAATACAGAATCAGCTGGTAAACTTGGCTGCATGTTAATCACAACAGTAACCATTTTTAGAATGAAATGAAAGGTTATTTCACCTGTGCTTCACAAGCTGCATTTGGTTTTAGCCAAATGAAACTGGAAAAAAAAATGCATGAAGCAATAGACCAGTATTTCAGTTACTTTCAATCATAATTTGGGCATGGACTAAATTTCCATGCCACTATTTGTATATAATTGTATAAACTGTCTGTGATGCTTGAGTTGTCGTTTTTGAATGACTTGGCTAGGGAGCAATGTACATGTTGTTTGACCAAGTGAATGCATTAAAATATGTTATCCATTAGTGAAATTTAGGTATGAGGTATTGTTCTAATACCATCTAATCTCGATATGCATTTACTTTGCCATGGTCGGAAATTCATAACGGTCAGGTGACACATTATGATATCCCAGTATCATTATGCTTGTGTACCTCTTTCACACAGCCATACCCAGCGTAAACTTATGAGAACACACCTGCTCTCGCCACATGACTTGGGTGCTAATTCTCCTGTCGGTAATTTGCTGCTGACCCATATTGCAATCTGCGAGCAGCACCGGTGATGTTGTGTGTGTGGATGCAATTGACTGGTTCAGCTATATTTGGAACAAAGGACCATACGAATGATCACTGTCGGTCTTCAATCAGTTTGGGTTGGATAGCAGTTCCTGGAAACCCCATATTGAGCGTGTCAATGAAAACACAGCGTTAATTTGGGTATCTACTGTTAGTTTGTTCTTCTATTGGATATTTATAACAAGAATAACGGAAATTGTTTGTCTATTATAACTTGGCAAAATAGGAATACAGAATTCTGTGCACTTCCAAATATCAAGAATATATATTTCGAAAATGGGAAATCTGAAGTAAATCACTTCACTTCCGTTTCTATTTTGTGTAGTTGAAAGAGCAAATAAGAAAATTATCGTTTTTGTTGAAAATGAATAAACGAAAACGGTCGTTTTCCAATTTGCAATTATCAAATAGAAAAACTAACGGCAGACACTCTGATTAAGGTTCTGTATTTAAAACCCAAAGAATGCTCAAAGGGTTCCCATAAACTGAATTAAGAATATGGCTGTTAAATCAATAAGGAGAGTATTCCGAACGAACACACAACACATCAGCGATGCATATCCTTTATGACAGTTGATTCGTTCAAATTAACCATTTACCCTTAATATTTGCACTCCTGTATACACATATAGCCATATATGTATGTGCGTACGTCCGTCCGTAAAATATTAGCCGGCAGTGTTATGATGTGTCTGTCACACACATACAATTATATATATTTATCATAAATATCCTTATATTTTAGATACTAGTGAGGACGGTGTTTTAAGACTCGAGGGCTTGTTGTCTGAATGGTAATCGAAGGTCCTAATTTGTTAAAGACATATAAACTTAGTGTGTCCAACAACATGAAAGAGACAGAAACGTTAAAAAATCTCGTTGCTTTTTAGGAGTTTACAGAGGGTGTGTGTTGAGATAAAGTGGGATCGGAGGTGTCAAATAGAGCTAGGTTTGGGCCAAAAAGGCGATACGTAATTTTTTTTTTAACGGCCCTTCAAAAGATGACATACGGAAATACCTTAGGGGAGGGCATTACATTTCAGTGGGATGTGATACAAATTTCGACCCCTCAAATTCATGGCACAATTTTTCCCGTCATACTTAATGCACACCCAAGGTAGCAAATACCACCGGTGGGCTGGCGCTACTCAAAATCATTCAGACCGATTGTAAGTGTGGTGGCCGCCTGCTTCCGAGCCTGTTTCCCGTTATGTAAAACCCGCGCACGACGTACGCGCATTCGTCGAGAAAGCGTTTAGGTGATTTTACAATATTCTTGGAAGTGTTTTCGCGGCGTCGTGATTTGAAATGTCGTGATAACTTTCAGTGCATGTAGCTTTGAAATTGGCCTGGAAACGAGGTAGACTATCGGCATAAATAATCAGCCATTTCAACTAAACGATTATGTAAAATACCCCGCAGTTAGAGTAACAACATGTCAATAGCCAGGGCATTTGAACGCCCACATCGGAGTGGAATGTTTCCGCATATTGAAAGTAAGCCTGTTGGAAATAGAAAAGTTAGATACATTTAAATAATAAGTATAAAGAGTAACCCCACCAAGTCAAATGTACGCCTGTCCTTCTCATTCGGGTACCCCTACCCCAAAGGCATATTTCGGTCATTAACCACGCAGGCCACATGTTTCCATGCAGGCTACGCCCCCATGCGCTGTGAGCCACTGGCCGACTGTACAGAGCGCTGATAGAACGCTGCAGGAACTTCGCGCTCCCTCTAGCGTGAATATTTACCGCAAGTCCAGCGTTTGAGACACACCCTGTTCATTCACTTTCTCCTGTTTTTGACGAAGCCAGAGAACGCATCTGAGATAATGTCGGCCGAATTTTCCAATGGTCTTTTCGGTTGCTTCAGCAACTGCAGTTTGTGTCTATTTACCTATTTCGTGCCATGCTATGTCGTGGGGAAAACAGCAGAAAAGGTTGGTGAAGATTGCTTGATTTGTGGACTGCTGCAACTGGTGCCCATCGCTAACTTGGTAGGTGGCGCGAAAATCCGTGAAAAGGTTAGAGAGTCGAAGGGAATCGATGGAGGATTCGTGGGAGATTTACTCACGGTTTGGTGCTGTTACTGCTGTGCAGTAGCACAGATGGCGAATGAAGCGGATGCATTAGGATCATCGGGTCAAGCCATGGCTAGGGAATAGTTGAATTACAACTCTTTTGCTTTTTCTACTACCGCCCACTCAACTCGACCAGCTAGTTCTAGATCTACTTGGAACAATTTATTTCTTGCAACATCGTGCCTTGACTTTATTTGATATTGATGACTTGATTGATTTATTAACTTAAAGGTTGATTGCCTCAAATTAACAACTCGAACGATCAAATGAGCCATGCCTTGAACTACGATGGAGAAAAAGCTAAGTGATCTTGGCTCAATTACAGCAACATCTTGCCACGGTGATTGTGGAAATTTGTGACTCGAAGCAGCTAAATGTTATCCCAATGTGATGTCCAATACAACAGATTTCTGACGAGTAAAGTTTCGTCTGAAAAAGAACATGTCTGCCGCCATTTTATTGACAGGATTGTCTACTACAGTCTACAGCGACTCTGCGCGGCGTGGAGGCCGGTTTCGGAGAAACTGGGTCATTATTGGCTTGTACGAACCAGAAGCCCGGTACACACTGGCTCTGTAGTGTCTGCTCGATTCTGCTTCATGGGTGCGGTGATGTTATAGGTTTACTGCCCAGGCACTTCCCTGTATCGCCTCTGCTTCCCACGCCGTAGCACCGACAGATCTGACCTCGAATGGCACCAATGACATTAATTCAACCATCTTTTGCTGTTCGTTGGCTTCGTGATTCCCATTGCATTATGATCATCATTTAGTCATCGCTTATTTGATCGTGGGAAACTATACCGGCTTCATTCAGAGGTGCCGGGCCCGACGGCCAGCCATTGTGAAAATCAATAAGGGACATCCTGCTCTCGGTAGTTAGTTGCATACAGTCATCACAATCGACAACAACATGGTATATATTGGTATGGTAAGCTTGTGCACTGTAATTCACCACACATGGCGCTGTTATTGACATTGGCTCTAAATAGGTTCAACCTTTAATGTTAATACTACAATTGCTTGTGCCTGTTTTGTAAGACAATATTTTTATGTAAAATATACCTGTTAGAACTTAACAATCTTCATGCAAAAGTATGGTACTGGCCTTGATTCACTGTTACAGTTACATTTATATGTATGTTTGAATATTCAGTTACTCTATATAATTATCACTTGGTCATGTAGGGTTGTATTCCAGTCTCTTTACTAAATTTTGGTAGCACTTGTTGATGATCTTTAAATCAATATTAATTTTGATTCACAATTGTATTCTTCAAAATTGTCTTTAAACTGTTCAAGTAGATTTGTACTTCTAATGTCCTGGTAGGATTTGAAGTGAAGAATTGAATAACATCTGATGACAAATGTGATTCTTAATCTGCCTTACTGTTTCTGCTTAAATTCATAGGGTTGTTAGAATCATATTCTTTTGTTTTTGTAGCTAAAAATTTGAGTGTTAACCAGTTAATAATTTGTATCATTGTATACCAAAAGTTATTTTGCAATATGACCATTATGTTTTTTAATTAATCAAAATAAAGTTATATGCAACTGCTAATCTTTTTTTCCAATTTGACACCCTGTCAACTTGCATAGCATTATACAAGGGTTGACCCATTTTTTAGCTCCTTTTCACAATATTCACCGAGTTGTGAATTGCTTAAGTGCCTCCATTTTGAGTATCAACTATCATGGCGCAGGTATAAACTCCCCGGTTAGATAGAATTTTGTTAAGGATTCACTCACGCGTTTCCGTCGTGCCATTAACTTTAACCAGGAATTCGAAGTATTACTGGGCCTGTTGTAAAAGCAAGGTGTATACCGGCGTTAAGGACGAACACTCCTGCTCGCCCTGTAGTTCATTATGTGACTCAAGCAGTTAAACACTTTTCACAATTCATGATTTGTGAGTTACTGCATCGTGTCTCAAGTGAAGGCTTTCGTTTGTCAGGCCGAGAGAATGTCGACCATTGGGCGGATGAGGGTGAGACAGGTCAAGGCCATTAACGTCCTGGGAATGCATTACAGGATATTCACATACTGAGTTATTATGTCAGTATTTTCGAAATTTAATAGACGATGTTTTCTTACATAACGATCACGTGTCTCAATTTGATTGACTCATTGGACAGTTCCAAGATGTCCCATAGTCGCCCAAGCTGACGAAGCTCAACATATAATCTGGGCAAGACGACGGCGAGTGGCCGATCAAGAAGTAGATAAGGGAAGTTTCGTTTTAACACCCCTTGCCCCGGCGGCCGTCAGTTCGCTCACCTGCTCGTGAAGATTTTTACAATCAAGCCAGCGGCCCCAAATCACTTAAAGTCCTCATCAAAGTTGTGTCTTCACGAAAACATAATAAGGGTCCCCTAGCCCTTGGCTGTGGGCCCTGTTTACATGTTGAGATGATTTCAGTCGGGGGTTGAGTCAAACATGTGTCCGGTAAGTGATGAGAACAGAAGCGGGCTGGACGATAAGTAGTATAGCACGATTGTGACTATTGTATTGCTGTGACGAAGTTTGCCCCTTGGGGTAGCTTGCCATCATTAATCTTCAATGCTTGCTGGAAGCATTTTTCAGTTTCTTGGCACACCCTGATCATACCGTAACCTGCCTTGACCAGCAAGTTTGCAGGACATCCGGCGTCATCAAAACTAAGATCAGCGAGACAAATATATCAATGAATGCGGCGCTCAACCATCTTCACCGCATATCCCGCGATGTAACCGATAGGTGCTTCCTTGTACGGGGAGAGTGGGCAGAAATCAGGGGCGTGCGACAGCTCGACTTCGTCTACTTGGCCTGTGGCAGTGGAGATATATGTATCTGTGAATTCCATATGGTGCTGGCTCTCAACTGCACTCTCCCTAGTGACGTACTGTATGTGGGTTTGGTCCATGGCAGCACAGTTTCCACCAGAGGCTTACACTTGGTGTCTCATTAGGAGACGCTTGTATGCCCCGGTGACGGACGGACTGTGGGTTGGTTGTTGCAACCTTCAGAATAGCTCTAGATGGTCCTGGCTCAGCTTGTAGGTTAGGAGGTACTTGAGCGGTGATATTTCTCTGCTGACCAGATCAGCGTTCAAGTCAGAAATGGCTGTCATCTAATAGTATCTGACCGATAAGTTTCCGTGAAATCCGCGGCCCATAATCCGGGGCACAAGCATATACAAATGGAAATGATTTAATACATGTATATGTAGCATAAATTTACTAACAGGTGAAACGATTTTTCAGATATAGCGGTTGATACAGTATTTGTACAGTTGATAGCCACACAACTAGGCATTATAAAACGATGATTGAATCGCAAAACAAACAAAACATTTGCAAATTCACACCGCGTCTCTTCATCAACGCGCGTTTTTTTTTGGTATTGGTATCATGGCCGCAAAACTACATCCGGTAGCTTCATTGGCTGGAGCCAACTGCAATGTAATGCAATACGTTTTTGGTCACTGCTACAACAAAACAGATAGAATTATAAATTGTGCCAACGGTCAAAAATACAACTATAACGGAACATGTTAGTATATTTTAAATTATGTTGAGGAAAGGTAAAAAAAATTGATCTTTTCTTGGGGGTTGGGTCAACTTTTTCATAGCTTTCAGCCTCGATAGCATTGCGCAAACTCAGCGCCCAGGCAAAAATAAATGGTAAACGATCTCTTGTATGCAAATGCCCCTCAGCATTGTACATCAGTTGTTATCCTTCAACAGTCCATTAAAGCAGTATATTAAATTAATGGATTAGCGATAAAGTGACTGAATGGATGGAAGAATGAGTGATTTAATGACCGGATTAGATCATCACGATGGCCTCGAAGAAAGCAAGTTCCATATACTCATAGATGTGGTCATTGGTCACGTGATACCTGCAATCCGTCGACGAAGCTGCTTCTTGATTCAGCCGTTCGCTAAATTCGCGGATACACAACCAGACATGCGCATTAGTGGTGTAATTATCGACCTGCCACTATATGGATACATAATTCATTTGCATGCGCTCCATATCTTTAGGGTGATAATGTGGCTTCCAACTAACAATAAGTTATCAAACAAAATAGACGTCATTGCTGCACCTCGACTAATCAGTTGACACACCCCGGAACACAGCCGCTACGTATTACAAACGGGCACGTAATTCGGTAACGTACGTTGGTGCCGCTTGTTAGGCATGTAAAGATAATTAATTTGACGTAATTCGTACTGTTTATACATGGGGACCTATCAAGACCTACCTCGGAGATCAAAAAGTGAGTGTGCAAGTGAAAAATGAGATAATCAAGGGTTGGTTGAAACACAAACGGCGTAATCGAATGTTTACTCACAAACAGAATAGATAGAATCCTAATCAACCAGTATATCGACACCAAGCGAGACTTCAAAGTTACATGGACGCTCCAAACACCAAGAATGAATGATCCAAGATTTTAATCGAAAACTTGATACATCATCAAAACTAATTATAAAGTCACAGAGGTTTGCGCTGGCCGGCCGGACACTATTCGGCAGTTCGCGTTGTCGCGCGCGCCGCTCTGGTGAGCTTTGTGAAACTAACTTCTGTTGACTTCCGGTTTCTGCTTCGTCGTGCTCCTGCTGTCAGTGTTCCAAAGATGGCAGACTTCCTCAAACAATACGTTTATGGAAATAACAGGTGTAAGGAACTCATTCAAGATACAAGTAACATTCAGGATGATCAGTCCTAGACAGAGGGGTACAAGTGTTGCAAAAAGTTTCTCTGTAATAATCCTCCCACCTCTCAAATACCAAACCTTGATAGCTGAAGTAAATGTTCCGAGCGGGTTAGTTTCCAAATTAAATAGTCCCAGTGTAGCAAGTAGGGGCCTTCGAAATTAGCATTCCCAACCCGTCAATTCCCATAACAATTAACATCAGACCGTTTGATCTTCAATTAAAGTTAAAGGTATTTGTACTTCCACGCTTGCTGACGACACACTTGTATATATATCTCCGTCCCCAAAAGTAAAACACATTCAGTATTCGGGCAACGATATAGTCACCCTCGCACGGACCAAGTTGGAAGGCCAACCAAAGATCTTACTATAATAAGATACCCGACTCGGCAGCTGGTCCGACAAATTCCGTGAAACCGCGTAGGCAGCGCCCCCTACTTTTGTGGAAGACACTCGACGCACAGCAGCCAACCAACTTCGTTATGACTTGCGAGTATGTCTGACTAGAAGTCAAACACAAATGGGCATCTCTGCGCTGCAATTAACTGTTTGAATTGACAAAGGCCTTTCCATCCAGGAAGTGAATGGTCTAGCATATGCCTCTGGCTATATTGCCCGGAAATTAAGTTTTGTGCAATATGCAGAAGCAAAATTTTTGTAATCAATGATATACATGACCAAAAGAATTACCGAAGTGCAAAGGAAGGGCTCGTTGTCCCAAGCAAATCACTTGTAGATGCATTATGCATGCTTAAGGAACATTGCCGTAAATTCATTGACACAGTATTATACAGTAAGCAAGTGAAAGTCAGGGTTGTAAGCATTCTAGCTAAAGAGGTCTCATTAGAGAAACTCCAATGTAAATCATGCAGGTGTTATGTCTCTGTAATATGTATTATGGTGAACATCAGGTTGAATCATTCCATGAGAGAAGCTTACTGTAAGTTAAGGGATCATAAGGAAGATAGACCGTAAACTGAAATATGTAGTTCTGGCTGAAGTTGCGAAAAAGTGGTCAAATATGCGTTGGCTGAGAGGGTCAGCTCACGGCGAGTGAGTGCGTTGAGAATAAATATGGACGTTTTCCCACCGAATCGAGCTGTTTGGAGTGAGATGACATGGGGTTTGGAGTAATTTTCTGAAGTTTTCCACCGGGGATGCGTCCGATCGTTGTTTCCCTTGTTTTTTAACTTGGCGAATTCGCATTCGCCGAGTTATGGCGATCCCGATATGTTGGTTTGTTAACCTTTTTTTTTGATCCCGATACAGGTCACAATTTTTGAATTTTTTTTTAGTTGTAGCGGGGTCATAAGATCGATTATATAAATCTTACTCTCTTCTTTCTACGATCTATTGGGGGTCCTAGATCGATAAATATATATCTTTCTATCTTCAACCAACCTTCTGATACGAATCCCTATGGATCCACCACTGAAGACAGCGTCATTGTACCCCAAGCCACCCTCCCAGAGTGAAGTAAAGAAGTGCAAAATGTTGGCACGAAAAGGGTGCTTGCTGTTTTCGAGAGCAAACTTCTGTGAATACACTTTGTATTGTTTTAAGTGCCAAGTCTAAAATAATTTAAAATCATATCCTGAGTTTTTGACACTAAAACTTACTGTTGGAGCCTTTCCTTGACAAATGGACATTTTTCAGGCGGAGGTATGGGTACTACAGTGGCTGCAGACGAGCTAGCTGTCCAGCGAGCGTGAGGAGATTCCTGCTGTTGTGGAGTGAGAGATGTAATGACGTCATCATTTGACGTAGTCGGGGATACCCCATGTGAGTGGGGTCGGGGGATATCGGGGGCAATCATGGGTGTGGCTCCTTCCTCCGCTATTTGCATGACACATACGTTTTTTTTGGAAATTTAATCTAGTGGCGAATAAGTCCAGTGCAATAGTTAGTGTAAGCGTTAGTGTCTTGTTTTTATTCTGTCTTGTCATCGAAAAGCCTGCTTTTACGTTCTGCTTTATCAGCCCTACAAGACGTCTTAACACACGTTTGATCGGGGCTAGGTCTACATCAACTTTCTCAACACTTGGGATATGAGTTGGGCTTGGCTGTAACACACTGATTCCATAAGTATGACAAAGAAGAGAATTGCTGTCTCCCTAATGTATGCAACAGCGGTCATGTTGTCCATTTGTAACTGAACATGAACGTAGTAGCTGCAGGCCGAGTAGAGTACATTGTTGTGATCACCCAACTCGAAGGTAACTATCCGCCCCTAGAGGTCCCTACCCCCACCACACCTACCTTCCAGCATGGTGCAGTTGGCTGGTGTAACATATTCAGATACCAGGCCATCTCGTCTATGTCCATCGCCTGTTGTATGAGGCGTTCCACAATATTAACCAATTGAGGGTGAATGTCTGGGCCTCTAGTGTTACCTTTCTTTTCATTCCTGTCGAGCCTTTATAATGCATTCAGCCTGGCACGTTTAAAAGTGCACGACTTATGCCGTACCAATTTGAGCCAACGAATGCGAGTAGTATAGGAAGTGGTGGTTCTGGTAACCCATATTATTCATGCCACACGTAAAATTACGGCTTATACAGGATTTCGATTTTTTTGCTCCCTGCTTACTTAGGGTGATCTTCACTCCGACACCAGACGGGCCCGACTCCGCCATGTTGGTTTGCTGGTCAATTAATGTGAACATAGGCTAAGGTGTCTACGCCGTTGTTGGCTGTCCACCGCTTTGAGTCAAAAGGGGAGAGTGACACATTGTTGATAGTCTGCGTCCCAGACTCCAGGGGTTCCGCTACGCTTCTCGCCCTAGAGTCTACGAAAAGATAAGGTCTTAAATTGGCGCGTCCGAATATTCATTAGACATGTTCGTAAATCTTCGTGACCAATCAACGCAAAGGTTGTGACCCGGATTGACCTTAATTGCGCGTGTCTGGCTTGTGATACGCACCCTCGGTTCTATGTGACGTCATGGACATTGTAGTGGTCTGCGTCCAATGAGAACACATTGAATGTCTTCTGGAATTATGGGGCGTCTCAAAAGTTCAAATTGGCACCACAACAAATGCTTTAATGCTTAGCTGCGCGATAGTATGTTTACTGCTTCTCTCGCCGACTGTGTGATTAACGGTGCCACTCAGCGTGAAACAACAAATCGGAGTATTATAGGATGTGTGCCCGGCTCATAAAAATCACTCCACTGGTTGGACTAGTTCTTCGGAACTTGTAGAACTGACCAATGAGAGACAACGACTTAAAAGTATCAGAGAGTGACCGAGAGACACGGCTTGTGATTGGAGCATCCCAAATCTGGGATGCCTGTCCAATTCAAGATATTAAGCTCGCCCAGACTTGAAGGCGAGACTATTGAATGTCAGTAACATGTAAACAGCGCCCGCAGCCATCAGGCTGGGGGACCTTGACTACATTGTTGACAAGTAGCTCATTTATCTTGTGATCATCACTGCACAGCACGTTCATCCCATGACGGAACTGCTTCCGTATGAACAGAGACTCCACGTATTGCGCGTGGTGTAGGTGCTTCTTCACTACAACCTTCTTCACTGTAACCTCCTTCACCTCTCTGATCCCACTCGTGTGAGACATCAGGATTGAGTACATCTTAGGGTGCAGGCCTACATACACCTTGATAGGTTCTCCGGCACACTTGTCTTTCATTTTCCCAAGACCTTATTAGTGTTGGCATGCAGTGTGTGATTCTTTGAGTAGTTGCTCGTGTCAAAGTTCGGATCTCCATCAGTAGTGATTCTGTATCAGTATACAACAGGAGCAGGCCGTTGCCATATCTGGACCTCATGGTGTCATAGTCGAAGTTGTACATGAGGTAGGTCCATAATGCACATACCTACATACACCAGATGGTCAAGCACTAGGCGAGCTTGTGTATGTGCAGGGCTGCAAGATCATCGTCAAATACTGTGTGTCTTGCATGGCAGGACTGGCTACTGCCTGCGTTTCCTCTTCCGATTAGCGCACGGTGTTCAGGTTAACACGTTGGCGGATATTCGCCATTGTCTAGCCGAACACAGAGGTCTTCTCAAAGTCACTAGTAGCGAACTTGTGTAGGTCAGTGTTCATTCTAATGTAAGGCTCCATCCACGGGCGTTGGTCGGATGAGAGCGTACGGTGTATCTTGGTCAGTTTCATTCCTAATGAGAGGTAGAGCTTGAGGTCCCTGTATTGGATCACATACTTCTCCATGTCGCATAGGTTAGGTAGTTTCTTGAACTCGGCGGTGCTCCCCAATGCACCCAGAAGATTCTTCTGGTGGTCTACCCACTCAATCAGAGGTTAGGGACTGACCCATCGCGAAGCCATACAGGCTGTTTGCCTGGCGGTGCGAGAACATGCTTATCAACTTCAAAAGCTCATCTCAATGAACAGGTGCTTGTCATGGTCGGTTTGCAACTCAATCAAAACACCTGTGCACTTCAGCAGTGCATCTCATGACATTTCAGGACTGATATAGTGGTGAGTTGGGTCCAGACCGTACTGCTTCAGACAGGAATATCTCAAACACATCTGTCAGGAGCAGCACGTTTATGAGCAGGTATAGGTCATGGTAGTCGCCCATATTGGCGCACCCAAACATGTCCCAGAACTTCTGCACATGTTGATAGTCGCCAGCAGATATGCCCTGCTCAGACAACTTGTTGTAGAACTCAAGTATAAGAGTATCAAACTTATCCCAGCTATCTATAAACTCATAGGGGTACACTCCCTTGCCCAGCAGCAGCTGGCGCTTTGTTTTGTCTGGCTCATCCTTAGCTGTCACTGCTAAAGCGTCTGGGTTGTTTGCAGAGGCCAACTTGTCAAGCTAGGCCAGGAGGAACTTTGCGCTGTCAATGCAGCGTAACTATCCTAGGGGCAGTGAGATATACTTATCCATATTGTTTGGGATTCGGTTGATGGCCTGCATCTAGAGTAGGAGTCATAGCCCAGTAGGTTGTGGAAGACAACTAGTATAGTAGTAGTAGTATGATTCAACGGCAGCTGTAGGTTGCATGGATATTGGACTGGTCCCTGTGCTTTCATGTTATGTGACAGTGGTCGCAAACAAAGTCACCTACCAGTGGCTTGCTCCATATATGATGATCAGTTGCAATCCGGTGGGTTCTTCTGTCCCGTGTATAAAATACAACAACGTAAAAAAATTTTCATTTAGCGCGATTTATTTAAGGGATCCTTTAATAGTGCAAACTGGCTTTGTTGACTTTTTTGGCCGACAACAGCAGCAGGAAAGATTATGTGTGTTTTCGAAGAGAACCCAAGAAGAAACCAATGTCTCACAAGGTGGGAGAAGGCAGCGTCCAAGCATGGGCGTCCAAGCATGGCCACGAACGGAAGCTTCTACTACGGAAGGACATTCCCAGCAAATTCCTCTCGTCTAGTACTATAGCAAAGTACAATAGCACAGCTTACTCCGGCTCTTTGAGTGATCCCTGAGCTATCCAAAAAGGTTGTTGTACCACTTTAAGGCGTCGACCAAGCAGCAGCTGAAGCTGCAGAGAAGTTAGAACTGCCTATGAGCTGCCCCTAAGCCGTGACAGAGCAAGATGTTGTGGATAAAACAAGCTTCATAGAGGGCATTCATAACGCTACATTACACATGGATACACAGACCGAAATGGATGTCAGACAATCCGGGATCTTGAGAGACTTGACAAGACTATGCAGATCTTAAGGGGTGAGCAGGCCAACAACCTGGCCCAGATTAGTGAAATAGACAAGCATGTAGCCAGTCGGGAGCATAAGCTTGCAGAGCTTCCAGATGACGCTGAAGACGAGAGTAAACTCAAAGAGCTTGAGCTTACAAATCTGCAGGATGAGCGCCGTGTCCTTATTGAATGGATGCGGACTCAAATTAACCGCATCAGGCAAACAATCAGCAACATTCTTCAAGAAGACACAACACTTGGTGAGTGTATCTGCACCTTGTTCCGAGAGCAAGTGGTTAGAATTGTCTCCAGCCTTACTGCAATTGGGAGGGCAATTGCGAACCTTGTACTTGCTCTTATGGGTGGGGGGAAAGTTACCTGACTCTGGAACCAACACCAGCTGACAAGCACGGTGTGAAGGAGTAGGAGCCGCTATGTATAGCATAGAGTACCTTGAATACCTCTTCACAATACACACGTACGGCGGCAATCGACAACTCGAGCCCTGCAATTTCATACCTAGGGACACTATTATGTACAGTGCCCATATAATTGGCGCACTGCCCATTAAACTTTTCTGTTTGCAGAGTTGTGTTCCCTGCCCCTTTCTACACTCTACCATGCATGAGCAGACTTTGCACGCGACCTGCCTTTAAGAGGAATCCATAAATTAAGTCAGCACTGACCAAATTTGCGCCGACTCATAACAAAGCGTAGATGGGCTCTGTAGGGGGGCTGGACAGCCACTTTCTCTTGAGTGAAGCTCATACATTGTTATCGCCACTGACATGTGGACATAACAACAATGATATGATGTACATTTGAATAGGATGGCAACAACTTGCTTCTTAGGCATTACCATACATAAAAAATATACCTGGTTAATGCACAACATGCCCATAAAAACTAAACTTTGTCCAGGACTAGAATATCATGCATAGAATTTGCAAAATTTATTTGATCATACTATAGATTATCAAAATAGTCCGAATTCATGACACGATTAGCCTTTGGTAGCCGTAGGTGTGAATTGAGTTCCATAGATAGGTGGAATTGGAATTTTGAAAGAGGTCTCCTAGCAGCACAATGGCTGGGCATACTTTTGTCGTGGATCTCACTAAAAAAACAGCAATGCTACTTGGGATAACTCGTTGCAGAAATCGCCAAGTTCCCCTCCCCCTGTATAGACGATCTGAACTCCAGGTCAGCCAATGACAGGAAAAACACATGGTAAAGTGCATGTGCACTCAAGCACTACTCTTGTTTACGAAATGACACAAGCCAAAGACAGCGAGGGCGGGCTTGGAAATCTCAGCGCTTATTTTAGTGCACCTTTCGTTGTGTGACAATCATAAAATTACGCATGCATTGCCATCACTTTTTGGTGATGTAAAGACCTTAATATTGTTGCATTCACATTCTATTTACTTCCATTCTTTTACTATAGTGTACAGTTGTCACATGAATATTGTCCTTCAGATTGTCACTGCTGGGATCGACGTTTGTCGCTGTATGTGTGTATTGTGTAAGGCTAACCCTTCCCAGCTATTGAGTTAGTTGTGTGGAGGGGACAGGTCTGAGGGTAGGCAATGTGAGGTAGATGACGGATGGCCCAATCATCAGTGGAGGTGAGTTACAGGGATGAATATAATCCTAGGTCCTTGTGCCCTGTCAAAACTGGTGAGCTGTCATCATACCAGGGTGATTTGACACTTTCAGCACAATTGGTGGGATGTACCCTGCTGGCTCATCTTCGCCACCGATTACTGTGCAGCTAACTTCGTATGAAACGTACACTTCGTCGCGTTCGCGCTGTATAGTCGATTTTTTTTTGTCTCACCACCAATGATTACAACAGTGTCAGCCTTGTATGCTCCAGTCTGGATCTATTTTTTAATATCTGGCGGAACTAAGATACCTTGTTAAGAGTTAATTTAAATCCTTCGTCAGAGATCTTCCCGTTGGTGAGCGTTGTTCAACTTGCTGTGGGCCAGCACTCTGACTTCATTGTGCCTCTTGGCTTAAACCAACAGCCTTACGCGGATAAACTTTCCTGCCACTGAGAGGCCGCAGGTCCTGTACGAAGCCCGATTACAAAAGGCGCCATGAAATTGGTGGACAGCAGCACTCCACCTGTCACACCAATAACCATGCTGACCGACACAAGGGCGTCATAGACCAGGGTAATATTTGTTGGTAAGGAGTAGCTCGTTCATCCCTCCCATTCTCCCCAAGCCTAAGCAACTACACTGGATCAGCCTCTTGATCGGCATCATGATGTAGCTCAGGATATAGTGGTGCCGTCGGTTGTTGTTTCATACTGAATCAATAAGTCTACATGTTCAATTAGGATTGACACAACAGAACAGGTCGCTTCTCTGTTTGAACTGGTTGTATAAAAGTTTATAACATTGCCTTGCCCCGGCTGTTAGTTGAAAGATATTAGAGCAGCGTGTTGATCAGGAGGCTTGCTTATCCCGACCACTTTGTTCTGGATTTGTTCAATTTATAACAGGAACCACTGTCATGCATTAGTATCATCGCCCACAACAGAAGACGTCATATAAGAAGGATCTTAACATATCCACAGCGTAGGTGGCCACTTGCTTCTGCCCAAATAGTATTGATGAGATTCTGCCGTGTGTCTATATATTGTCCCATGTTCCTGTCCTGCTGTCTGTGTCGCCTATCAACATACCTTTTATCTTTGGTGATATCTGGTCCTCCGCATGTCAAGATGTCCAGTCATAGTATCACCAGCATTAGCTATTCTTTGTAAGTCACCAGTAGATACATAAGTCTTTAATGCATATTTAGAGGAGTCGGATTGCTTCTTTGTTATCCGGGTCCATAGATAACTTGCACATATATTACCTACAGTTTTGTAAACAGAATTTTGGCTGGGCCTCCTCGTTTTGAATATGTGTCACAGTCTGAAACATAGTCAACTTTGCCGGTTTATCAATTCAATAGCAGTGTCACATATAAATCAGGTAGGGTCTATCCAGCCCGGGTGATGGCAGAGGTCTAGATCAGACCAAACATTCCTTTCACACCAAGTACATTCACAGCAAACTTTTCTGAAGTGTTACAAGATGCTACCAGTAACTACGAAAAAGATTGTGCAGGCCTGGGCTTCTAAGCTGATGCAATTTGGGCAGAACCAGATAAACTGCAGTGTGGTGTGCAAGCACGAGCTGCGGTGTGTCATCACTCGCAGGCTATGCAAGCTCCTAGGAGTAAGGGTCTGCAGTCACAGCCCAATCACTATCGACCAGAACCCAAAACTGCTGGTCGGCTTTCCCAACCTGGAGGCAGAAGACAACATTGTCACAGGGATGTCCCAGCTTGCCTTTAAAATCACACTGACCACGACCGACGTGAGGCATAACTTGGTTAAGAAAGCAACAATCAAGATTTCTGGCAGCGTGGTCATGTCCATCAATGGCAGCTATGTATACCACTGTTATGGCAACTTATGAAAGACCCTACAGCAGAGGGCGAATGCCCCGTACCAGAGGATAGAAATTTTAGAGTATGGAAATACGACCAAGATACAGGTTGGGGCAGGTGACAAGCATCAAAGCCGATGCCTATGGTACCCCATTGGACATCACGCTTCTCGAGACCCACATGCCCTTCGACTACTGTCGTGTTATTCATTCCATGGATGACACCAATGCCAGCTACACAATCGAAGTCATCTCCTTGGAGTGTGACATGGTCACCCGATCAGAGCTGGCTCGCATGATCTGCAACCAGTACACAGGTTGGCTTGCGATTCAGCATGGATGTGTGCTCCCCAACAGCAAGATTTCATACAACAAAAATGTTATGCTGTGGTACATAAACTTGTGGTTTGGGGCGTACGCCAGCACGACCAGAGTAGTAAGATTTGAGTGGTACTTTTTTGCAGGTTATTGCACCTCAAGAGCTATTGAACGGGCATTGCAGCCATCAAGAACCTTGCAGCAGCTGCGAGAGTTTCCGAGGAATTGGCTAACAAAGCAGGCCATTTGGCAGATCGACCTGCCAATCTGTAGACACATTCCTCGACCAAACGTTGATGCGTTTCTCCTAATGTGGTTTACCAAGCTGATGTAATGTTTCTTCCTCATTACAGCTTGAAATGCCAGACTTACAAATATGCCCTCACATTAGAGGGCATGGCCTAATGCTACAAATCGACAGAGCCATTGACTACAAAAGAGGTCAAAGAGGTTGCAGATGCATTCTAAAAACATTTACAAGCGAGTACAACTGCATTGGGCCCAACTGCTTCCGGTCGACCCCGGAC
The DNA here is from genome assembly GCA_034190875.2 of Urechis unicinctus. Taxonomy (NCBI): domain Eukaryota; kingdom Metazoa; phylum Annelida; class Polychaeta; order Xenopneusta; family Urechidae; genus Urechis; species Urechis unicinctus. Next base: position 53,487,947 of record CM067350.1, on the reverse strand, counting down.
GTGCTCTTGGAGGCAGTGAGTCAGCTGCTTGCCAAGCATGGGGTCTCCCTCATGCTTTTGTGGAATGCTTGCGGAGCGGCTCTATGGACACCAGTGTGTTGTGCAGTTAAAACTTCTATCTGGGGAACGATCAACTGAGAAGGTTTCTCAGCTGCAAGCTGTTGTCTCTGCAATAAACAATGAGTTGTCCAGCTTGACCCAAATACGCTATAAAAGCAAAAGCAGTTACACAAAAGCTCTCTTCCGTGGTCCTGTATGCTTGGTCAGGCTCGAAAAGCAAAAAGCTTGTCTCAGGTATTGGCGTTTGCTACCTCTACCTGCCTGTTGAACTAGAGCGGGGCTGCCGACATGCCACTGACACTGTGTGGTCATTCAATGTCTATCGGCTTGGACACTGTGTCACTAAGCTTATTGTGGTGCTGGCAGTTTTTTGCATACAATCTAAACAACTGCAGCCCCTCTTTTTCGGTGGCTTACCAGGCAGGTTAGTCAACCGTTTTCCTAACGGTGTCCTCTGCAGTACGTCCTTGCCTTCATGTTGACCCTGACATGCTCTTGGTCCAGTTGTGGCGCTTGTGGATGACAAGCTTCTGCTGGATTGCCTTTCGGAGCTACTGCTCAGTTGGCTTCTTGACCTCGGAACCCTCTTCCAGGGAGCAAGTTACCCACTCGACCTGGTGCATGTACTCTTGATACCGCTAGGTAGGCAAGGTTGAGCCCTTGCAGGCGTTTATTACTTCACTTTAACACGGAGATATATCTCATAATCCTGTGAAGGAGAATAGTATTCCAACAACAATCTTTGCCTGCATGCAACCAAATCTTGGCTGCAACTATGGCCAAGTTTTCCTGCAATTTTTTGTCTGGATCCTATTTGAACATGAGGATCGGAAATCAACAACAGCAGGAATTAATTTCTAAATATTTGACAATGGATACCAAACACTGACTATTTTTGTATGTATATGGACCAAATAAACCATAAAATTACCAGGAATGGTACTTTGAGGAATATATAATTGAGTGATTTGCAGTGAGTTGGGGTGTTGCAGTGAGTGGGGGAGTTTTACAGAGAATATCGGGGTGGTGAGCGAGCGAGTTTGTTAGTGGATAAGGGGAGGTAAGCTTGTCAAACATATTGGCCCTTTCGCTTTAAATTTGACAGGCTTTATCATGCGGATGTTATGGCTTGTGTGCCTGGAGCAGTTTGTCAGTGGTAAAACCATGTAGGCATCGCTCACAGAATAACTTGCACTCTTTGTGTTTACTTATACAGCAAGTGGTTCAGAATGTTGATCCACGTACTATCATTCTCAATCAGAATGAGGAATATCACCAGGTTGTTTACTGACGTGGTGTATGATAGTGCCCCCCCCCCCCCATATCCAAGCCAAAGACGTTCAAGACTAGGTTTGTATGCTTTGGGTGGACGGATTTTCCTGTAGCCTCATCAACATCTCTGAAAGTATGCTCGACATATCCTGGCGGCTGAGCTGATCATTGATGAAGTTTAACAGCTCAATTTGCTTCTTGGCCGATGCTGCCTTAGCAGATTGGAGCTGCTCGATTGCCATATCATGGCGTTTACATTCCATTTCCACTTGGTTGTTTCTTACAAGTAGCGTAATCTAATCGAGGCCATTACTTAATTATATCACCTGGTATAAACCCTTGTTTGATTAGCATATCCTTTGGCAGTTGCTAATGTAGCCCCAACCATGGCCAGGTCGCGTGGCGTGAAGTCAAGTTAGGGACTTTGCCCACCCAGAGCCATCTTACCAAGCTTGGCGTATCCTATTGATATACCAGAAACAAAGGCATAGTAGTTGACGAGCATTTCTTCATCTGTAGTTGGTGTGGTCATGTTGATCTAATTGTACGTCCTGACTTAAGTGAACACCAGCAGCAACCTAAGGTTGCCTAGGGGAGGCACTGTGTACTTTTGAATACATCCATGCTAGTCCAAACAACCCGACGCCGCCAACAACCCAGAGTCCTCCGGAATCCCATGTTAGCCAATGAGGCCTTTCCATGACTGGAGGCTTTTCTTCCACAGCAATTTACCCTCACGGAGCTCTCTCAGAAGCTTGTTCTGACTGGCTTTTCAAGCAGTGGTGCCCTACCGCTCTGCAGCAACCCTTTTAGCAGTGCTTAAGGCGTGCCCAACAAATGGGTCGGCCTCGAGGTCTGTTATTAGTGTTGGCTGGTGTTCTAGTGGGATTGGTAGAAACATTCATGCAATACCTGAGTATAGCTGTATCATTGTCTGACCTAGAGTGCGCGTCATACTAGCGACTAGCCGAGCCTCGTATCTCGCATATAGCTTGGGGATCTCCTCGTCAGACATTAATTCAACCTGGTCAATTGCCAGGTGCTGCGTACACAGATACTGACGGGCCTGACACCTAGCTATGACAGCAGCAAGTCTATCTCTTTTAGAAGACATGTCCCCTCTGGGTTCAGCTCGCTGATACTCAGTGACAGTGGCCGTTGGAGATGGGTCCAGGGTGTACCCCTGAGACTTAGTGCCCTGTGCAAGGAGTTGATCAATGATGATATCAGGATCCATGAATATACATATACCCTTTAGAATATATTGTGTCTTTATGGGCTGAACCCAGCGTCCACAGGACGCTACTTCCAAGTTAATTTTAACTAACCCGGCTACAGATGACACACAGCTACCAATATAGTTTCAGTCAACGGCATATGCAGTAGGTCTTCAGCAGAAGTTTTGCGTGCATGGTCACCCCACACCCACGGCCACGACTGATAGGCGGCGTTGAAATGTATGGTAGGGCAGAGCATCACGATGTGTTGAAAGGCACAGAAGAAGGGGCCTTCAAGTAGGTTGAGCATGAATACGGTTTTTCCACATCTTGTCTGCCCACAGACAACAGCCGAGTAGGTACCATCTGGAAGTGTAACTTAGTAGACTGCGGTGACGAACCTGCCATCCTTAATGTTAAGCTGTGCATCAATAGGGGCCTTCACATTCTCGGGTTTCCATCGTGGCTGCCAGGCGGCGATACTGATTTTCCACCGGAAATGGGGGCTGTTTTTCTAAAACACAAATGCAATACACGACGCGGAACGTAGCTGTGATGAATATTCGTCGTTTTATGTTAGATATTGGTGTTATTTTGGAGAAATTGTTTAGGAATATCGTTCTAAAGACTATATAGACTGTGCGGAAGCAACAATGCACATGTTTACTTGCGCCGTCGATGACTGCAATGCCGTATTCGCAAGAAAACTCGTGGATGACAGTAAAGTTTCCGTCAGTTGTATTACTGACGTGACAACTATATAGACTGTGTAATTGCAATTGCCTGTCATCAAAATAATCAAGGCGACAAGCCGTGCAACATGTCTCTTCATCAGGCGGTAATGCTGGATTAGACTATGTATTGGTATTGAAGTCAGCCACTGCAAACATCATGGCCACAACATGTTTGCAACCACCATCATCGCTGCAAGGATAGATGAGAAAATAAATAACAAACTTTTTGTCTCTCTTCCACCAAACGACAACACCACATAAAACAAAACACAAAGTTAATATTGTACCAGCGAATCTTCATGGGTATTTATACATATTAATGAGATGTGTGACATATCTGTATTCAACTTTCCTAAGTTAAATATTCTAATTATATAAATTAAGAATTACCCTGTGCACTCACATCCATACTGATTCTACGAGCTTAGAGCGAGGGATTCCTCTATATTTGAGAAAAGTTTTCAGCTGGGGTACTTTCCACTGAGAAGGGGACAGTGATGACATGGTGTAGCAACAGTCACGCATGCTAACTTTGAAATGATATCGGGTGAATACTGATGTTATTCCAGAATACTCTCCATACGACTGGAGATGAATGTAGTTGACAACATTTTGGATCACTATTTTATGATAATCTCTGTGTTTGAGAACTGTTTCAAATGTGCTCATTGCGACGTGACAGCGTTCAGATGAACTTAGAGAAGGTCAGAATACGCTTGATACCTTCGGCGACGTCTTTGATGTCCTTAACAGCTATAGAAACGCGCAACAAGAATGCGCGCAACAACGCAGAAACTTAAAACAGCAACTGGTTAAGCGCGAACAAAGTGTTGACAGTGTTGAGTAACATGCCCCCAGTTCCGGTAAAAATCGATGTGCGCGACGGTGGCCCTCCTAGCGGCCGCGACGGAAACCCGAGAATGTGAAGGACCCTATTACAGCAAGCATACAGCCGTTCAATGCGCTAGCTGCCTCTACTTTTTTGTGATCTGAATGGTAACACCCTCAGGAGCATTCTCCACGCGCCTGCCACTACCATGTAGCTGGTCGTCGTCACTCGTCCTCAAGTCGAGCCACAGAGCATACTTGCTGGTTAGGTTCTCTCATAGGGACACGTCCGCCAATACCAGGTCTTTTACAGCTATTGCTACACTGGGGTCTAGTTAACTGCCGCAAAAGCCCTCTTCACCTCATCCCACTGCTGGTAGCCACGCATGCCATGGGCATGGAGTTGGTTGGGGATGCCCTCAATGGTCACATCGACCTTTGTAATCTTCGGGTTGTAGAATGCCTCTGTATTCCTAGCAAATGAGGCATTGCCTGGGTCTTCAAAGAGCAGAAGGATGCCCTTCATGCTGCTGGCCGGTGCGTTCAGGTTGTGTCACTTTAATTGTATGCAAGCTTCCTTCTTCATACAGAGTGCGGATCATGCGGGCCAGCTCTGGTTGGGTAACCATGTCCTACTCCAAGGAGATGCCATCAATTGTGTAGCTGGCATCGGTGTCACCCGTTGTGTTATTCACACGGCTGTAGTCATTGAATGCGAGCTCGAATTCCAGCCTGTCACCAAGTGCAGTAGAACGCCATGTGGCTCGCGATCAGTTCAAAGTCAAGTGGAATATAAAATCGGTTGCCATAGGCATCGCTATTGCCTTGTCCTCTATCTCGGTCTCGTCCTTGCCTCCTGCACCCACTCGTCATCTGATTCGACATGGAAGGCCAACCCCAGCAAATTCCTCTCGCCTAGTAGCATAGAGAAAATATACGGTGCACAGCTTACTCGGGCTATTGGAGTGATCTCTGAATTATCCTAAAGCCGCAAAGTATTTAGAAATGAGTAGCCCATAAGCCATGACAGAGCAAGGTATTGTAGATGAAACAAGCTTCATAGAGTGCGTTCTTAACGCTATAATATAAGTGGGTACACAAACAAATGGTCTGCCACTACAGGGCTTGGCAAAGCTATGGAGACACAGAGGGGGAGCTGGTCAACAACCTAACGCAGGTTAGCGAAATAGACAAATACATAGCCAGTCTGGAGTGTAAGCTGCCAGACGAGGATGAGAGGAAACTCAACGAGCGTGAGCTTGAGCTTGCAGACCTAGAAGCTGCCTCAGTACACCGAAAACAGCTGCGGACCAAAATCAACCGCATCAGGGAAACTATCAACAAACTTCTTAACGAGGACACAACGCTAGACGAGCGTATCCGCACCCTATTCCGGGAGCAGGGCATTACAATCGCCTCCATCAACACTGCGATAGTGAGGGTAATCTCAACCCTGGTACTTGCTCTGACAGGGGGGGGGGGGGACAAGCACCCCGGCATCAACCCTGACATCAGTCGACAAGCCCGGTGTGAAGGCATGGATTAAAAAACAGCTGAACTCCTTGGCAAACGCCCTGAAGGGCCTAGCCGGTAAGGCAGCAGCTGCCCTTCCAGGGATCATTGGCACAATTTTTATCATGGCTGCTCAAGTCAGCTGCAAAGGTGGCTGGTTGGATGGCAGAACACGTATGGGCCGCAGCTGTGGCGGTGAGGGGAGTAGCAAGCCACAGCACAACTAAGCCTGTCGCAATTCCACCTACAATAAGAACGGTTCATCTTCGTGTGCCTTTCCCAGGCAGGTTCAATCAGAAACAACTTGTGGAGAGGGGCTGTCGGGCCCGATGGCTTGTCAAAGGCACATACGTTTTTATGCTGATCTGCTGTTGCTCACTCGCGATGGTAACCAGGTTGTTATACCCAACTACTTGACCTACTTGGAGAAGCATGTTGCTTGTTGCCATGTAGAGCCCATTGCCAAAGACCTGGACCCTGCAAACTTCAAAACGTTTTGGTACCGCTTTATTGCACCTGGTAGGTCAACAGCACTTTCAATCGCATCTTCAACGTTAACCAAGAACTGCTTCATAGCGTCAAACGCAATGCTGACACCAGGATCCGGCTACGAGTCTGCGTCTGTGCCCCCAGCAGTGCCCAGACATAAGTCCTAATGCTGTCATTAATGTACTCAATGCCAGGATGTGTGAAGCCCTCAGACGTGTCCAGTATGAAGGTACTCTAGGCCTCGTCTGCCTCAGAGCCCTGTGCTAGGTGTAGAACATGCTCCTAAAAGGATTATGGGTTCCTCGCGTGGACAAACCCTGGCTTTTTAGCCTTATCCGTCTCAAAGGCCATCCATGTAGTGTCGTAATGGACGTCCTGGCCAGCAACGTTAACGACGCTCCCATAACCATACACATCATGTGCATATAGCACCAAGGCCTTTGTTGGTAGCTGTTGCTTTCTTTCGGTGGTCATGGGATGACACGCCGTAGCCGCAGGTTGCACTCCACACTGTAAAGTTTATCTGGTTCTGCCAGAACTGCATTGGTCTATTCTGCAGTTACCGGCGGCATCTTATATTAACTGAACACCTCAGGAAAGTTGGTTCTGAGTGTACTGCTGCTGTGAACGACTTGAATGCTTGGTTTTGTTGTGCCCTCTGCCCTCACACTGGCTGGATATACCCCACCTGCTTTATATGTGGCTTTTCTATTGAATCTTAAGGCTTGTGCATTCATGTTTACCACTATGTACCATACTCTGTCTAATATTCAACGCGATGAGGCTGTGTCCCTGCAATATCCTATTGGCAACACTGCAAGCGATCTATGAATTGGCTTAAGGTCAATCACGTTTACTGTGGGCTGGTATAATATTGAATCAAATATGACCTTTATATGACCTCTAAAACTGCTGGAAAAGGGGGAAGATCCGATTCAACCCCTGATTCTGGAATTTCAGCCTCCTTCAGCAACAGATTACAGCATTAGGTATTTCTTTGGAAGTCGAAGCTGTAAGTGGGGTTATGACCCTCGAAGTTTCTTATGGGACTGCGAGTATTAACGATGAAGTGTTGACTATGTTTAGTCTTGATGACGGCCTCGGAAGGTGGTGGATTCATTCAGGTACTTACACAGGTGACCGGGCCATGCATCAACTCTAGCATGTTCAACACTATTTATGTTCACCTCGATCAAGTCAGTACCCCGTACAACATGCTAGATGGTGCGCCTACTGTGCTTCTTGAAGTTGTGGGCTCTTTCGGCGTGATAACCACAAACATCGCTAATCCTAATGGTACTAGCGGAACTATGCATCATTTGAAGGTTTAGTTACGCGATTATAAAGGAATGCTATTTGATTACCACGACTTTCCTGTTAGCGTTGTTCTTGAAATTACAAGATGTCAATGAAAACGAGTGTCTATGGACCTAGACAAAAAACGGCGAGCACTGTCCCTGTTTAGGGCTCTGACCTCTCTGAATATGCAACGAAGACCTATATATCTATTAGTGACTCACAAAAAAAAGGATGAAGGCGGCGGTACAATGGCTGGAGACCTTGAAATGAGAGAGAATAAAATCCTTCGGTTGGGAGACCTAATATCGCTAAAGGATGCTGCTTATAAATAGTATGATGATAACAAACATAGACAGCGGCACAGGGACATGAGAAAATATAAACTCACGAATGAAACCCCTCATTACTATATGGGTAGAAGCAAGTGGATAAGAGTAGTGATGGTGATGGGGCCGGGGGTCAAACCTCACGAGACTCAAGCTGTGGATATACCATGTTATCAAGTGGTAAGATCATTCGTATGGGGCTGTCTTCTGGTGAGGGTGCTGATACGGATACTATAACAGGTGCTCCTGTTATTAATGGAACAAACCAAGCGGTAGGGATATGTTAGCCTGCTGACCAACGGGCTGTTGTTATATCATTAGATCAACCTATACAGCTGGAACAAGGCAACGTTATTAACTATTATACAACCACTCCAAACAGAACTGCGACTTGTTCTGTAGTATCACTCCTAATTGAACTGGACTTGTAGACTTATAAACTCAGCATGAAACAACGAACCTTTCTGACGGCACCGTTATATTCTGAGCTGCCCCCACCGATGAGAATCCAGGGCACTCCTATCAGTTGAATAAGATCAGTCGCAACAAGTAATACCTCGCCTCGAGATTGAAAAGTATTGTGCTATTACCACAATGATGAGTGCTACTTGTGGGCCGCTTGTGGGCTGCTTGGAATCGCTGGAAAAATTATCAGTCGGCGACAGACCATCAAGGTAAAAAACATAATTAAATCCGCATTCTAGCGCAGAGCCAATTAAATACCAGTGCTGACCTTGTATCGACAGCACTTGAAGATGGTAATATTTCGGATCATAAGTTTAAACTCGTCTTAGCTGAGGTCAAGTGGAGGGGGAAATTAAGACTAGATCTGTAAAAGCATATCAGACTGTTTAAAACGACGAAAAAAATGCGCTGATCCAACGTGGGAAAGACGCAGCCGCCTGTGAATGATATTGACCCACCTCAATACAGAGAGTGATTCCATTGCATGGACATTTATGTGCTGTATATACCGATTTGTTGAATAATCGAGGGTGTAAGATATAGAAATGAACACAGAAGGCCATATTGCTGAACTTGAAGGTTGTGTAAACGAGTTGAAGCTACATATAGATTATCTGAGAGAAGAGAAAATAGACTTAGAGATCAAGCTGAGAGATGTTGTCAGTAATTACGATGACCTGAAAGATATTGTGAGATACCTAGAGGAGCTTGTCAGCAAGTGTGAAATGCATACGAGCTTGTGAATGGCGCACTGTTGGAGTGAAATAGACATATTCGGTGTAAAGCCGCGAACGGCGTAGACACCATGGCCTATGGTCACGTTAGTTTGCTGTCGGGCCCGTCGAGGGTCGGGCCCGCCATGTGAGCCGCGTAGCCCTGTTGGGGGTCATCTTAGACAGCAAAGCGCTGTACAAGCTGTAATTAGTAGTGTAGTACAGATGATGGGGCGGTGCACCAGAAGGCTCACTCTCTATACACTCCGTCTCATCAGCAGCCAGCCGGTTCCTGTGGCGAAGCGGTAAACTGCGTCGCCTTTCGACCCACAGATTGTGGGTTCGATGCCAAGGTGACTGGTTCACCGTGACTCGGATGATCACGTTAAATGGCGGTCCCATCTCTGAAATGGGATGCACCCGACATGGTAGCTCAATAGTACCGTGCTGGACCTTCGTCCCAGCGGCGTAAGTTTCGCAGCCCGGTCCGGTAACGGGTTTGTGTCAAGTGGGCGTTGGCACTTAAGGGGAGCTGTCCAAGCATCACAATCATCCTCATCCATCACCGTCGCGATATCACCTCGTTGTTGAAAGTGACGTTACACCCCAATATAACCTTTACCGTTACACGTCAGCAGCCTTGAGCGGACGCCAAGTTATACAATCAAACATTCGCCTGTTATATCAGGCTTGACGACTTGATTGTGTCTGTGCATTCTAAATACATTGGGGTTTTGTGGCAACATTCGACGGCGACACCCACATTTACGACGTGTGGGTACATAGTTGAATGTCTTAATCTTCTCTCAATACCCCAAGAAAAAGCCGTACAAACATTCGACGCGCATGAATTAGGGCATACCTCTACGATTGATCGTGTCATGTTTAGGGACACGTGTCCTTGCATTTAAACCACTGTAAATGGGTTTAGTTCATGGCCATTACAGTTGAGTATCCCTTATATCCGGAATGCCCGGGACCGAGCTAGTTCTGGATTTCGGAATTTTCCGGATTTCGGAATTTTCCGGATTCCGGAATGTCTTTCTGCACTCCCATTATCATGCATTGTGGAAGTTAGGAGATGTACAACCGTGTGTTAATCATAACGTTACGGTTTTCCAAACGAACACCGCCTTGTCCACCCCCTACTTAACATTGTAAATATCGACTCGACGACCCTCGACGATAGTAATCGGAATAATTTCGTTAAAAAAGGGTGCGTTAACAGTCGCAAGCGTACCTCAACGTTATTTCGTGATGGGGAATCTAACGGAACAGTCAAAGCGACGCGAATGAGTGGGGATTAAATCAAATTTAGACCCTATTTAGTCATTGCGGCATACATGCTTGGACACAGGTAGCTCCGGTGTAACGGTAACATGAATTTATACCGTTACGAAGTTTCATTAAACACAGTCGGCGATATCTCGTTGGGGCTATATCTCGCGAAGGGCTATATTTCGCACCTAGAAAATAACATATATCGAGAGCCTTGACAAAAAATAGACCTTTCGCTCCAAAAAACTTACCACCACTCGACGCTATTCTTCAATAAATGCCATCGATATATCGTTTCCGAACAAATCGCGATACGAAGTCTGCCATTTTGGAAACTATTAATTCTCGCGATTTCCCGCATTGCCTTAGCATCCCAAGTGGGGGGCACTTACCCTAACTCGGATAGGGGTGTGCCGCGGGACCTCGAAATCCCGTACCCGTTGAACTCGTTGAGAATGAGAAAAAGTACAATCAAGGTCCAGCACGGTACTATTGAGCTACCATGTCGGGTGCATCCCATTTCAGAGATGGGACCGCCATTTAACGTGATCATCGGAGTCACGGTGAACCAGTCACCTTGGCATCGAACCCACAATCTGTGGGTCGAAAGGCGACGCAGTTTACCGCTTCGGTTTCAGCATTCATGCTAATTTAAGAGACCCCCCATTGTCGGCTGAAAAGGTGCAACTAATTTAAGCACCTTGATAACGGCCCCACCACAAACCTCTTGCCGCCGAGGACAGACCGCAACTGTCTGTCGTTTATTGGGACCTGAAATCTTCGGAAAATTTCACTGTGGCGTCACAACGGTGCTTCGGAATTCCGGATAAGGGATACTCAACTGTATATTACTGAAATTGTCACTGAAAATATTCGCAGAACCATTTCCTTCCAGGAGCTATATTTGCCGTATCAGGGACAACCATTCAGTCTTTGGTTTCAATTATTCCATTCCGTTGTGCGTGACCAGCGTGACAATTTACGTTGAGATTTAAGCGAGTCGCCCGTCTCGAACAACATAAAGTCAAACAAACAAAAGTTAAAGATCAAACAACGTACAGTGAAATTAAAAAACACAAAAGTACGTCCGATTTCCATCGACAACGCATGCTTAATCATTTCCCAGCACGCATGGCTCTCCCGCTTGGTCTCGATATGCAGAACAAAGAGACAGAATTGTCAATTTAATCGATGTCCATGTAGCTGTACAGAGATATAGCTGCTCACCCCTCGGTAACCCAATTTCCAGCACCCAGCGCTCGAAATACAAGTAGACCCAGATACCCGAGCGCGCTCGGTGTCCCCGACTCGCGCATAAATGTAAGGTCGATTACTCAGCTGTTTGTCACTCCGGAGGATTTGAAAGGCCGGCTTCAGCCCCTGAGAACAGCCATGTTATGAATCGGTCTGCGAAATAATATTCACAGCAAGGTGGTGACGTCATCGGCAGACAGACCCTGGCATCTTCCGATCTTATTCATCGACTCCTATGTCGTTCGAGCTCGTCGAGAGCAATCTATTTTCGATATATAGGGTGACCCTTCTCGTTTCCTCGCTTCCTCGTGGATTACCTGTGATTGGCAAACCATATGGATTTGCCATAACGAAATAAAGTACCTACCCTGGAATGGACACCTGCACAATAGCCATCCGCACGATAACCCGGTAAAAAAACAATGGTAATGGGGTCAGTTCGAAGATGATCACCCCACTTAAAGAAAGTCACTGACCACAGGCAGACGGGCAAGGCTGGTAGGACATTATGATAGGACATCATCATAACATGGATCAGGCCGGCAGGACATTATGATCGGTCATCATCATGGTCAAATGTTTTAAGAATATGGAGCGTCAGCTGATGATGATCATTAATGATGTCCCACCGGTCTGACCCTTGCGCGCGTGGTAATCAACGGCAACCGCTTCTTTACAATACAAGGAGACCCCCTGTCGATGCGACAGGAGTGAGACCAAAAGGCACAAGAAAGAGGAGGAGGAGAGAGAGAGGCCAGGTCGTGTCTCCACATCAGCGAGGACAGGTAATACAGCCCGTCATAAGTGGGCGAAGCTCTCCGTCCAGCGCGCATCACTCATTCTATCAGGTCATGTCAAGCTATGAAGCGTGTCAATGAACTTATTGGTAATAGTCTAAATGTCACCTCTGATCGCCATTAAACACGTTACATTAACACCCTGTTGCAAAAACGCCTGTTAGTATATAATCTCTGGCACTCGTTCTTGTGGACTAACAGTAACTGTCAGCTACTTTTCTGACTTGGATCAACTGCCTCACTCAACAACAACTTCCTAAAGTGTTTTTGTGTGATTTGCATGTAAGCAGGCTGATAAGCGCCTTTTGTTCGCCTGCCTTTATCAGTTTAATAAGCGAGTCAAGTGTGAGGAGCGACGTTACACTTACATGGTTACTTTATGCATGTCTATGCATAAAAATGATCAGTCATGACACACGTGCTGAGGCTTAGGGTGTTAAATATCAATAAAGAAAGTGCAGCCGAGTGAAACAAAGAGCTATTGGCAATGGGGTGAACGGTCACTGGATGCTCCGACTAAGATCAAATAGCTCATAGCTACGTTAAGAGAATCACCCCGACTAGCTGTGCTCCGAGTCAAAAATGAATCTTACACACGCCCGTCATGCTCGGTATCTGTTAAAGAGTTTGAGTAAAATGAATAGGTTTAAGAGACGCTATAACAAAGCATCACGCAGCTCACAGGTGGCGTGATAACACACACACACACACACACACACACACACACACACACACACACACACACACACACACACACACACACACACACGCACACACATACACACACAGGCATATATATATATAATATATTTATAATATATATATATATGTTATATACGTATATATATATATATGTTACAGTTACGTATATATAAATATATATATATTCATATATATATTTACATATTATACATATATATAATATATATCTATACATATTCATAGATACATACACATAATATGTATATATATATATGTAAATATACATATATATGAATAAATATATGTGCATATATATATATACATATATATATACATATATATGTATATACATTTGTGTGTATGTATATATATATATATTATGATATATATATGCATATATATGTGCATATATATATGTTTATACATACATACATATATATATACATATATAGTATATATATGTGTGTGTGTATATATATATATATATATATATATATATGAATATATATATATGTATATATATATATAGAGTTATTTATAGATAGAGATACATACACACATATATATATATATATAGATATATATATATATATATATATATATATATATATATGTGTGAGGTATATATATATATAGATATATATATATATATATATATATATATATATATATATATATATATATATATATATATATATATATATATATATATATATATATATATATATATATATATATATATATATATATATATATATATATATATATATGGAGCTTTGTGCTGTCCGCACCACATCCAAGCCGGAGTTATATTGGCTACACCGCATGGGGAGATGTTAATATTCGCTTATTGATTTTCTAAAACACGACTGTCATATTCGTAGTGGTCGATATATGAATATTCAGTATCATATTGTCACAGTCAAAGAGTTTGGTACATATCGGTCTAAGCTTGGCATCAACCAGCATGTCGCTCAATGTGGCGAGCTACAATATGAGCCTAAAATATCGGCAGTGGGTTTTAAAACCATCTGATGTAGCAAAAAATGCTTCCTTTTATCCTCAGTGTAAGTGAGAGGTGGGCGCAAGTGTAATGATTAACGTACAATGTCTTATACCTGTGGTGGGAACCGAACAGATGATGAGACTGCGTAGCGTAGCAAGGAAATCCATAAGGCACGGGCACGGGCCATATATTTGATCCATGCGTAAAATGAACGCGCAACTCGGTTATAAGTGCAATCATTTTTTCACCCCCCAACAAACGCATACATACACGCATACATTTACGAACACTTACACCCACCACCTCTCCATCCCTCCCAAAGGTTTCAGTTAGATGTACAACTTTTAGGCCACTCGGGACATGAAAACTAAACCAATTTAGGCAAATGAAATTCACCCCTTTTCACTTGTATCAGATTAATTGTTGTCCAATCTACATAAACCTTTAGAATCCTTTTAAGTTAATGTTCCGAACGGGTCAGTTTCCAAATTATATAGTCCCGTTTAGCAAGTACAACCCTTTGATGTAAACATTCGAATCCCGTCAATTCCCACAACAATTAACATACACTCGTTTGATCTCCAATTAAAAGCTCTTGATAATTGCAAGTCCCGCACGCTGAGACACAGAGAACACACACAGAGAAAAAAACCTACAAAGAGCATGTTACTCAGCGGAGAAGAATAAATCTCCAATCTAACTTAGTTCAAGTCTCGGGTATCTTACTACAAGCGTCTACTAATACCTACAGTGCCAGAGTCAACCAGACTAATCTCTCCTCCTTCATCACCACCCCCGACTCAACTACAGTGACCCTTGGTCATAATTTCAATCTAAATTTACGACTCAGTGTTCAGTTCTTGGTGCTGAGTAGCTCCGGTCGAACGGTAATATGAATATATACCGTTCTGCTTCAGCATTTTTCGCGCGTCCTAGAAAACTCATTAGGGTTAAAGCGCTGCATAACGCATCAAGAAAATAACATATATCAAGAGCCTGTATAGCAAAATGTCGTAACGCACCAAAAAACCTACTCCAACTCGACGATATTCTTTAAGAAATGCCATCTATATATCATTTCCGAAAAATCGCGATACGATGACCGCCATTTTGGAAAATATTGGGTCGCGTGATTTCCCGCGATATCCCGCCGCCTCATCCGCATTGCCTTAGCATTAGTCGTCGATGGGTCACGTCATTCTGAGCATGCGCGATGTAGGTGGTGTTGAACTTGAAAACAAACATGTTTCTGTGTTTCGGACTTTTTATTGCTTCCCAAATTGATCGATCTATAACTAATTACCATGGATGAAATCCCCCGCCGAAAAGGGATAAAATTGTCCGTGAACATCGTTGCATTCACTTGGGTATGTTTGGTGTTTGGTAGTTGTCAGAATCAATCTCAAAATTTTTAACATTGCGTCGGTTCAAGAAATTGTAAGAAGTCTACGCAGACGTCTTGTAGGGCTAGGTGCTGAGGTAAGTTGATGATTAGACCTGATATCGTGCAGTTTCCCGAAGCTGTCACATAGTGTATATAGAACACACAGTCAAATTGAACACCTCATGTAACGTCACGTTATGCAATAGTCCAAAAATATATGGCGAGATGGTCAAGATTTGACAGTTTACATTTAAACGATGCTGGAAGTATATAGTTCTACTTCTTAACCATTCGACCAAAATGCCTAATTACACCTGTGGGCGAATCTTTTTCACTCTTAAGTGTTTAACTTAAACCATATCTGCTTTAGGTCCATCTTATTGTCTTACTGACAAGAAACTGCTCTGAACGATGGCAGCCCGCGACTTACTGCATTCCACGGATACGCCACTGATAAGATCTTGTTAGGTCCATTTCGTGTTGCGTAGTGATGTGTGTATTATATTCATTCATCCCACTAATCGATAACTTAACTCTGCTGTAAGGTGAATCAACCTGTGATATGTTATTGTTCTCAGAGACATTACTTAGTAATCGTGAGTTCAATCAATCAATCTTTCTTCGGTGCTTGTTTTGAATATTGCTAGTTATGAATATTGAATACTGTCTTGATTAACAATCAAATATGCAGATATCCGATGCATGTCATACATGCATATGTAGTGTGCAAGGAACCAATCGAAGGTTTAGATTAGAGACGCCGAGCAGACTTGATCAGCCAATGAGAGCAGTCTATTTATTTACAGAATCTTAACACGACAGTTCACAAAATTCGTAAAAACAAAAGGCCGAAACATGTCATTTAAACCGACTTCAGATTATTAGAATGAACCAGATGATAAAACTTAGTTGCCATGTGGCAAGTAACCCCTCGTGCACACTGAAACACACCAACAGTAATTAAAGCAGTGTCTACAAAGTCCACTGAACTAACCTCACCTTTATTTTTAGTTCATGGTCGAAATGTGTGTGTGTGTAGAGGGGACGGGGTCAGTGTGTGTGAGTGTGTGAGTGTGTGTGTGTATGGAGGGGGCGAGATCAGTGTGCGCGTGGAGGGGTCGGGGTTGCTGTGCGTCTGAAGGGGGCGGGGTCATTATGCGTGTAGAGGGGGCTGGGGTTGGGACGGGAGTGGGAGGAAACTTCTTGATTTACAAATCGAGGTCAGTTACTAGTGACGCTTCAAAACGATGTACAATATCTATTTTACTTACCTACAAGCTGTGTTGATGGTTTCACCAACCTGCTGGTTTGTAGGACCAATTACTTGATAATTATTCATGGTCAACAATGGTTCTTAGGTCGTGTAGTTCAGTACATTGTACGGCTTATTCATCGGAACACCGTGTGGAGTAGGCCTGGAACCATGTTACCACTCATATGAACGTCACTAGTGATGGTATCACCACTCTGTGAGAGTCCTTGTCAGATACAGAGGGCCTCTCCCATCGTATGACTACTCCGGGGTCCATAGACACACGTTTTTACTGAAATATTGAACAATTACGACTTCTAGTAAGCGATGTATGATCAGGAGCGAGGAAATGCTCAATTTTGAGATGGTGGCATCCGATAACCCATTCTACCTCGCGGGAAATCAAGGCCACTGGAGAGAAATTATTTTAGAATGCGTTAAGTGTAGACGACTTTCACCATGGCCTCCGCCATCAGTGTCTTTGTACGCTGACTGCAGCTCTATGCATATATCATATTGATGCAAATAGCAAATAAAGTTACAAAAAATTGATGTCATTGATGTTATCGTAATTGTCAATAAACCCGTATTGAATGGGAAGCGGGAGAGAGCCGCAGTACGAGCAGTGCGTACATCGTTTTATGCAAATAATAATCATCCCAATATACTTCGATCAAATATCCGATAATGTGGTGAATAAACCGTATACTCGAAGCACAGCTTGTAGCTGTGGCAATCAACTACACCGGATGAATCTGCCATCGATTTTTAATAGGCAGAGCGAGTTTTCCCCGTACCGCATAACGATCGACACCACCTGCTTGCAGATATGGTCGCTGACCTGTTTATTGAGCATGCACTGCCTTGTCCCGCAGCTGATAATTAGCAACTTGAACAAGTTCGCCGTTGCAAAATTGATGTTGCTGGAAGTGTGGGAAAAGAACACTCAAGAAGAGATGACTCAGGATACGAGTAATCCATCAGTAACTCAACAGCAAACTACAAGAGAGGTTGGTGTAGAAGGGCAGGCGTTGACCAAGCAGGGAACAAAGGGGGAAAAGCGCTGCAAGAGGCAAATCAATCTGTTATAACGACTGCCCAATAGCAAGAGGCTTTTTGCCTCAGTAACAAGCTTTACACCCTAGTAATTTGATTTATACCACAGTAACAAGCTTTACACCCTAGTAAGTGGCTTTATACTAAAGCATCAGGCCGCACCACAGCAACAGGCTATATACCACGGCAACAGGCTTTATACCACAGCAAAAGGCTTTATACCACAGCAACAGGCCGCACCACAGCAACAGGCTTTATACCACAGCAACAGGCTGCGCCACGGCAGCAGGTTTTATACCACAGCAACAGGCTTTATACCACAGCAACAGGCTTTATACCACAGCAACAGGCTGCACCACGGCAACAGGTTTTATACCACAGCAACAGGCTGAACCACAGCAACAGGCTGCACCACGGCAACAGGCTTTATACCACAGCAACAGGCTGCACCACGGCAACAGGTTTCATACCATAGCAACATGCCTTATACCACAGCAACAGGCTTTATACCACAGCAACAGGCCGCACCACGGCAACAGGCTTTATACCACAGCAACAGGTTTTATACCACAGCAACAGGCTTTATACCACAGCAACAGGTTTTATACCACAGCAACAGGCTTTATATCACAGCAACAGGCTGCACAACGGCAACAGGCTGTGCGTGGGTCTTTGTTGGCCTTATCAGGCGAAGTTGGCTTTAAGCCATCCTGTATGCCCGTACTAGTACAGCTCCGATACAAGCTAAGGGTCGAATTGGTGCTAATACAATCTACCCTTCAGCAATAGAGAGAAGATGGACATTCACAGAACGCCCATCTATCCTACAATATATTAATACGCGGCAAAATATCAATCATGTGCACTCAACACAACAGCCTCTAACAGAACCACAACCTAACATATGCTAACACTAAAACCATATACTTAATCAGGCTAGAACCTATACCCCCCCCAACCCCCATCCCAATACTAAACCAACTATCATTGCCGACCCCAACGGAGATAGACACATCTAATGAAATAAAGCGTATCTGCAGATGAGAAGAGAGAAACTGCTATATCATGTCGATTAGCTGAATAGGTTGCAAGCCGCTTCAGCACAACCCACAATTCTTTCCATTAACACAAAAATGGCCATCGCTGATGAAACCTTGCTGCTGCTGCAATGAAAGACACTGCACCGTCAAGGTGCTAACCAGTCAGTAGAAAGGGTCAATGAAGAACGTAGCAGAAAACACCATGCTTCACAGACGTCGACTAGGCCGTTCAAGAATATTCCTGTATTGTGGGTATTAAACTTGACTCTCTCTCTCTCTCTCTCTCTCTCTCTCTCTCTCTCTCTCTCTCTCTCTCTCTCTCTCTCTCTCTCTCTCTCTCTCTCTCTCTCTCCAGACCCAGCACCCCTTACGAATTGTGCTTTCGAGGTACCAGCACATTCATACTTCATTTTCACCAAGACCAACTGGTTGTGGTTGCTTTGGAGAGTATTGTCCTGTGGCAAATCACTGGTGGCATGGCTGTCCTTGGCTGTGGCTATGTGTGGAAGTTGTGCGTTTCGAACTCTAGTAGCAGTGAGTCGGTGTCTGCATACAACTTCTGATTGTTTTAATCAAAACACAAAGGGCGTTGTAACAGAAATAAGATGTGAAGTGTATGGAGGGTTACTCATGGCCCAGCCATGACGATTGCGTGTGTCAAGGAACATGAGGAAACAATGTGGGAAGTGGAATTGGTGATTACATCATCGAGATTTTATCTCAGAGCCTCTTCTCCGTGAACAGGTGATCGGAAATTACCACTTCCTGCTTGTCGGTTTAATGTTTTGCGCAATGATGCCCACAACAAATAAGTGAATATTTGATGAAATCTACACTTTGTACCTAAGCGGAATGGTACAACATGAATGGAGCTTATCGGGGAAGCTCGCAAGTAAGCCCTTCTTTTGGAAATAAAGCTGTGTTTACTGCCCACTAAGACAGCATTTTGACGTCTTTGATTATGAACGTTTTATGTAACCAAGGCCCTGCAGTCACAATTATTATATTTTGGTACATCTTATTTTAAAGTGCCTATGACACCTAAAAAATGTATTGAGTATAAACTGAACAAATCGATGCGGATCGAATGGTGTTGGAAATTTTGGCCTCCGATGAATAAATAATAAAAGAGATGAGAGATGCCCTCGGATAGGGGTACCAATGTTCCCGGAATATTCTTGCAGCTGCTATTCCTTCCATATTCATGAGAGGTTGCACAGATTCGCCACCATTAAGAAAGTCTAAGGCAGTGGAGAAAAGGGTGCACCAAAAGGTGAGCTGATATATTGCAATTTATAAAAAAATGTATGGTTTACCCAGCTAGATAATGACGCCACCCCCAACCTCGAACCATCGCAAGCAGTGAAAATAAGTGGTGTGTAAATATATATTTAGAAATCCATTCCTTTTGAAAGCATCAGCAGAATTAGTTTAAATAAGCTAATCTTCTAATAAAATAATGTAACATAGTATCCAAAATCTCTTAGATGTTTACTTTTTCCATAATTTTGTTCTATAAACAAGGACCTTGTTCTGATTATCAGACTGTGGAGACATTGTTGTTTGACTCATCTCTCCAGGAAAAATAAAATTTCCTTGAAACACAAAAAAATCTTACAGTTAAATTGCTCTTTATGTTCTTAGATACGAGGTGTGTCATGGAATTGGAAAAAATTATCACCAACAAGAGATTATGCAAGGACATCAAGAGACTATCAAGCAATGCCCAGACCTCCTACATAGAGGCTTTCCACAGCCTTCTGATCCAGTTCGCTTCAAAAACCTACGCTTTCAGTTACCCTGGTCTGCTTTGCCGGTAAATCTTTCAACTATCCCAGTCTGCTTAGCTTAAAAGTTGGTAACTAGTTGGCATGGTTGAGCAGCCTCCACATTGGCACCTGAAACCAGGGTTTCAAAAACCTATCAAATACATGCCAGACTCTATCTAAGACTAAGATTAGGGTGGTCAATGAAAAGGGTTGTATTGCATGTTTAAATGTTCCACCAAGCAGGTTTGATAGTTTAATTGGGATGACATAAATTTAAAAAAAAGTATTTTAAGCATGACAACAGAAAAAATATTTTTCGCCATGTTCGTTGGCGATTTAAACCACATTGAATACCACCAACCCAAAACTCTTTCGCCAAATCGTTCAACTCAAATATATCGCTCTCCGAAACTTCAACGTTCGCAATTGTTTACGGTGAAAACTGCGGACCTTGTTCGGTGACTTGTTCGGAAATTGAACCACAAAAACAGAATAAATGCAACTTTATCTTTCATTCGGTTTCATAAAAATTATCATGGAAAATTGGTGGCATAGGCACTTTAACATTAGTTTTCTTGGTTGTGTGTGTCTTCTTGTTTTTTTCCATAAAACATCTGAACTCCCATCGAGGGGTAGGGGTGGGGGGGCAGCAAATCTGGGAGCAAATTGTATATCAGGGTTTTTCCACACCCCGTTGGGAGATAAGCAACAACGTCTTTTCCAACGAACAACTTCTCCAAATACTCTCGCTGCTTGTCTGTCATTTCCAATCCCGGCTTGTAACTCTCTTTTGCTTTTTTCAGTCGATTTTCGATGACAAAATCGTTTTCACATCTGACTGCCGCCATTTTTAGAAACGCTTGACGGCTATGAAACGTCCGCCGAACTATTTTTTCCGATGAATGCCTCATTTTGGACCTACAGAAAAGTTTTCCATAATAAAATGTATATTATTCTTCTAATCGAACACAGCAAAAAATATTGTGGTAACATTTAAGAGTTGATAATTCGTATCAATATTTCGTCGCGTAACGGCCCGAATTTGCCCCAAAGCGATCTATGTGGTGCAGAGGCGATGCGCAAGGAGATCGGGTAGGCACTAGTCAAGGTCCCCTAGCCCCGTGGCAGCGGGCCCTGTTTACATGTTAATGTGGGATGCTAGTCCAGTTCAGGCATGTTGTCAGCATAGACCCTGGCGCGATTATTGAATTCGGGAATAGACTATTTCCCGGTAACCCCTATTACGCATGCACGCATGCGCAACAGCGCACCTTGCGTAACTAGGCACGTGACCCCGGTACAAACAAAGAGGTTCATGTTCACAACCAAACAGGTTGTTCGCGTTGGAAAGTCGAACAACTGCGGAGTTTTTGGAAGGATAGAGAGGTAACAACGATAGAAGGGTTACAACGACGGATTACCGACGTCAAGATCGAGTTAAACTTGGACTTAATTTGCCCAGTGATCCTGACTTTAGTCGTGCGAAATTGGAATTGCCCCCGTGCTCGGAGTCTAGTTTTCAGTTCTCCGCTGACTTTTCTGTGGTAATCCGGAGATTACTCTCTACGATATTTTCAACTATTTGATAGCATCGCGCTCTGACTTCGACATAAGGAAAGTGAAGAGCTACAAGTCTTTCGAAGACTATAAACTTTCTGCTGATGGCCATGTATTACAACAGAGACGTTCAAGACAGCATGACTGTCCTGTGCCAGTACAGTATATGACAATTAGAAGTGCGAAGTGAGACAAATATTTTGGTTCATATAAGATAACTTTAGCTGTATTTATCCCAGGCTAAAGCTGTCGGTTACGATTATTAAGTCCATGATTAATTTCTACTATCATTTTTGTATCTGTTTTCTATGTATAGAACCACAGAGTCATCACTTGGTAAACAAGTTGATGCCTTTGACCCTCGTCACCCAAGTGACAGGTTGCCCACCTCAGAGTACCAGCTACAGGGCCTGGCACACAAAATCAGACAGGTATGGAAATGCTTCAGTTTATTGCACATATACTTAAATGAAGCTGAATAAAGTGTAATATTTATTATTGTACAAAATAGACAACTGGGGTATGCAAACAGAATAAAGTCACTTTATAGATTCTTTCTGTTTAACAGAGCAATCCTCACGTTCAAGTCCTCGAACTACTCGAAAGACCCAAGTCAACCATCTCTCAGTCTCCAGAGCCCACATGCCTCTCACTGGGTGTGCTGGATAGAGCAAAGGAGTTTGTCGGGCACATCATACAGTCAAGTACAGGGACTGATGCGAATTTATGGTGTACAGAATTGTGACTTGGTGTTGTACACAATAAAAGGCTTCCACATTATCAGTGTACCCTTTGATGAAGAAAAGTTTACAGAAATTGTGTGTAATGTGTCGCATTTTTCTTTTCATCATTTCTCTTTCCAGAAATAATCAAGTTGGCACAGCAATAGTGTTCTTTTTTTTCCTGCTTATTAATGTTTTGATGTATAGTTTGTTTTAATTGATAATATTTCTTTTCATGTTCTCCTTCATAATAGCCATAATATTTATAAATAAATGGTAC
Organism: Urechis unicinctus; assembly: GCA_034190875.2. Taxonomy (NCBI): domain Eukaryota; kingdom Metazoa; phylum Annelida; class Polychaeta; order Xenopneusta; family Urechidae; genus Urechis; species Urechis unicinctus. The sequence goes on along the minus strand of CM067350.1, from coordinate 53,464,935 downwards.
TCGTTTAAATGCAATGGAAGTGTGTTTATTATTCTTTATTGTAAAATTAATCAGTGTTTTGTAGAGTCGGCAAGGAACTGTCTTGTTATATTCTGGGGAAAAATATAAACTGGTCTTCAAAAAATAGATACAATTTTAAGAAAAAAAATCATACTTTTAAAACAAGCATATATTTGGGTCTTGAGAACCTGTTTATGCTTTAATACGATTACTTGGTTCTTGCTACACACACCAGGTTTTTGCTGCTTTGGCATGGGTGGGGATCAATACAGGATCTTCTTTAGGTGCAGGCCTTAGTTTTTTCGCATGAAGCACTAAAGTTCAGAGTGGAAAGTAACAGGTATTGGGTTAGGATGCTCAATTGTTGGACCGTTTCCCCCGATGAAATGCTTTGTACAGATATAGGTGCCCTCATTAGCCTTCTCTGGCCCAAAATTTTCCCGTCTACTAGCCACCGTGCACGGCTACCCGTCCACATGCCCTGGCCCACTCTCTGCATTTCTTTGGATTGGAGCCTAGCTTTGGAAAAGGAATGAAAACCACGCCATTCATTCTTTCACGATCTCTATATCAGCTGTCTGAGTTGCACCTACCCCAGCAGCAATGTTTCGTGGGCATTCCGGTTCGATGTGATCGTAAATTATTCGGCAAAAACAGATTCAAAACATCATTTACGGTACGCTACAAACTGTTCATACAGCGTCGCTAAGGAAAAGCTTGTTACGGGTAGCAACAAGACGGGGTACGGGAAGAACTACTTCCGGGTCACCGGGAAATGGCCTATTCGCGTAGTCGCGCGCGCCGCCCTGGTGAGCTTTGTGAATCTGATTTCTGTTGACTTCTAGTTTGACGCGCTCGTTCTCACAACCAATGCGAGTAAAGATGAAAGGTTCAACGTAGAACCTGAGTAGAAATTGTGCGTTTCGTCGTGTGGTCCAAGGTATAAACACTTCGTCAATGTGGAAGCTAATCAGAATTCATATTTGTATGTAACGTACAAGGCGAATAAAGTGCATAATCGAATATCTTTATGTCTCTGGGATTCAAATCAGCTGGTAACCACTGCTATGCGATGGGTTGCGCCCACAAGAGTTCATCGGCGGATTGCAAGTTCTATTCCTTTCTCAGTAACCCACACTGGAGAAAGACTTGGAAGATAGTTGTCAACAGGCTTGCTGTTGATGGGCGTGGCAGAGAAATTTATGGAAAGTTGGGGTCACCTAAAAACATCGCAGGCTGTGCTCTTGCCACTTCTCGCAAGCTCCTATCTCCAAAAGAATAGTCGGTTGGAATAATGTCAAGTCAGACCTGTTTTCCACACGGTAACCACCTACTCTGAGAAAGACCTCAAAATCCAGGAACAGGACTATCACTGTTTTGCAGCCATCCAAAGCTTATCAAGAAGACATACAGCAGGAAAAGGTCTTTTCAATTGTTTTTCATCACAAATAGTCTATGGAAATTTATATTTGAAAACAAATAAGACTTTGCATTTACAATCTGTCATAATTATTATGATTAATTGACAATATCATATGTTTTTAAGGCAGAAGAATCCATTCAAGTGTTGTCACCAGTTGAGGAAATTGAGGCGGCTGAAGTGGAGGATGAAGACTCTCTAGAACATGTTAGTGTTAAGCGTTATGTGTTGAATTTTGCATACATTTTATTGTTCTTAGTGGTATTTGCTTATATGTTGTTGATATTTTAAAATCATAATGGTAAACAATTTGTGAACAGAGATCTGAACATTAAACATCACATTGGCATTGTTACAGGGACTGTTCTGTAACTGTGTACTCTGACCATGACTACATGCAAACACCGAGGGCTGGTTGATTGACTTCTACATTGGACAACCTCATTGGCACATACCCTCAATTTGAAGATATGATTAAAGAGTCCAGAAATGCTAAAAAAAGTGGAGGAACTTCACAAGGTGATGGAAGAAAAGGGCCAGATGTTGAGTTTAAGCTCAGGGTTACCTCTTTCCATTTTTCCTATTACATGGTATTCCATCATATGAAACATTTAGTTTTTCACTACCTGGATGATGAGGACATGCAGTATGTGTCACAGACTGGCAGTGATCATCACTCATCGATTTTCAAATCGGAACCTGGTTGACAAAGAACATTGACTTTTAAAGAGAAACCTTTTGCAAAACTTGTACCGCCTTTGTCTAGGACTGCCTTCGAAAGATGCCCTCAACAGAGACAATGCGAGAGAAAGCAGCTCTATGATTCAATGACATTACCAGCATCCTAAATATTTTAGATTATACAGACCTGTTCAGTCAGACACCGGGGATGTGCCCTACTGGTGCTATTATTAATGTGTCTGACATGGGGGGGGGGGGGTTGGGGTTGGAATTCATCAGAATTGGATGCATTGATGCAGGTCACTTGGTGCTGGTGACCAAGTAATGGTAGACAGATATAAATTAGATTTATACCATAAAATCTTTAACATATACCAAGTAATCACTGGTTAATTATTCTCATCACAGTTAATAACTTTAAAGACTATTTAAAGTATAACAAATGAACAGAAAAAAATACTGATAGATGACGATTCACAGACTATAAGCCTATATAAAAAAAATTATTCTGACAAATCACACTTTTATACATGTTTACATGACAATCTTATGAAGCACTAATAATACATGCTTAGTGCATTAACTGGTGCCATACCCAAGTATAGTTAAACAACCAGTATCACAACAAATCACATACAAATAATATACACTATACTACTTTACTTTCACAAAGCTCACCAGGGCGGCGCGCGCGACTACGCGAACTCCCGAATTCAATAATCGGACCAGGGTCTATACTGACAACATACCTTGAACTGACTGGACTAGCATTTGGGATGCTCCAATCAGAAGCTGTGTCTCTCGAGTACTTTTGAGTCATTGTCTCTCATTGGTCACATTTTCCGAAGATTCGGTTGCATATTTGTTTTTGTACGCTCCGTTCACATGAATTAGAGTATTTGCTGTTGCATAATCGTGAAAATGTCTCCAACGGAATCCCTCGATTACGCGTAACAGTCGCATGGCGTGGCTCTGCTACTTGATGGGTGGTGACTGTTTTGTGAATGTGCCTGCTGGGGCATTTTGCTATATGTTGTTAGCTACTGTACTACTCTTGATGCAAAGCTTGGAATGGGTCAGGGTTCGACATCAATAGTTGTCCACTTGCCCGTGACATGTTATTTGTCCTGTCGGACAAGTAACTTGCCTAGTCAACTTTTGACGCTGAACGGCACCCTTAATCATACAGTCGGCGAGAGAAGCAGAGACACAGCTGGTCTCTTTAAACATAGTAATGTATAAACAAAATGATCCCTGAGTGCCCAATATGGGGCTGAACAGCCTTCTGAACGAGACCTCCAGCGTGGCGCGCGTTCTGACTGGATGATACTAGAGTTCATTGCTGAGCGGCTCTCTCTGAGTACCACAAGTTGCTTACCGATCTTCTTGCGCATCGGCTTCTGCGCATGCTAGGATTCGCCTCTGCCCCAAATAGATCGTTTTGAGGCAAATTCAGGCCATTACGCGAGGAAAAACTGTTACGAATTATCATCTATTAAATGTTACAAAAATATTTTCTGTTGTGTGTGATTAGAAGAATAATATACATTATGTTATTGAAAACTTTTATATAGGCCCAATATGAGGCATTTATCGGAAAACTTAGTTCCGCGGACGTTTCATGGTCGTAAAGCGATTTTAAAAATGGCGGCAGTCAGATGTGAAAATGAATTTGTAATCGAAATCGACTGAAAAAAGCAATAGAGAGTTACAAGCCGGGATTTGAAATGACGGGCAAGAAGCGAGAGTGTTTGGAGAAGTTGTCCGTGGGAAAAGACGTTGTTGCCAATCTACCAACGGGGTATGGGAGGAGCCAGATTTACCATTTGCTCCCAGATGTACTGCCCCCCCCCCCACCCCCATCCGATGGGAGTTCACATGTTATATGGAAAAAATAAAAAGACACACAACCAAGAAAACTTGGACAGCTAATGTTAAAATAAGATATTCTAAAATTTGATACTTGTGACTGCAGGGCCTTGGTTATATAACCTAAATAACTACAGCGTAAAAAGCAAAGAACGTTCATAATTCAAAGACATCAAATTGCTGCCTTTGTGGGCAGTAAACACAGCTTTATTTCCCAAAGAAGGGCTTATATCCGAGCTGCCTCGATAAGCTCCATTCATGTCGACCATTCATGTTTGTTTATGTTTGACGCGCGCTGCTTGTTATCGCCCGGCCAATAAGTCAAAACTGGGTCAAATCGCATGTGTTCCGTTAACTATTGCAAAGATGTTATCTTAGCGTAGCGTCAAACATATCTGTGATGGAGAGTAGTCGCTTACAGGCCACTACCGAGTTGAAGAAGATGTCGTGAATTTTGACGACGGAGAGACCAGGGCTGGGTGTTGAAGTGGGCTGGTTTCACACCGTACTGCTTACAAAAAGTTGATTAATGACGATTTGATGTTAATTTTATCCGCCGGCTCTCAATGGTTTAGGAATCGGGTGTCACGCCGATCAATGTACCATATGCCACTAAAACGCCTCGATTGTAGTAGCAACGGTACCTCGCTTTCATCTCGACATGGCTTTGTGACTAAGTTAAGAGCTTGAGCGCGGTACTATCACCAATGTATTCACAAGAGAGAGGAATTACAAATCGACGTGGGGTCGGAATCTGTTGGAATCACATGGCTGAATATCGATTCCAAATCGACCTATGATATTTTATCTTTCGACTGCGCAATCTGTAGCATATTGACACCCGTGTTATAGACTGATTGCATATCTCTCGGCAAAGACACGCGCGCGTGCGCGCGCACACACACACACACACACACACACACACACACACACACACACACACACACACACACACACACACACACACACACACACACACACACACACACACACACACACACACACACATACATACACATATATATATATATATATATATATATATATATATATATATATATATATATATATATATATATATATATATATATATATATATATATATATATATATATATATATATATATATATATATATTGGTAGCTTCACTGGTGTGATGGTTGTTTAATGGGAGTGAATGTCTTGCTGCGTACTCTGGCACATTATTAACTTGTTGTATAAGAACCTTCTCGTTACATGTACGCATGTACCTTGTTTGTTTCTTGGGATATTTGTAGTGATAGTTATATTTTATAGTTTTCCTTGTTATGCCATATCACATAATATTAATTATCATGTAGTACTGCGATCTTATGTGATATTGTTTAATGACGTTATGTAATTTAATAAATATCCCTTGTTGCCCACTTACAATTGACTTGTCGTACATTAAATATATATATATATATATATATATATATATATATATATATATATATATATATATATATATATATATATATATATATATATATATATATATATATATATATATATATGTTTATATACATTCGTGTGATTATGCGTGCGTAAATTTGCGCAGTGACCATGTGGCAAATCAGTTGGCGTGAAGCGCAGGATGCATTAGCTGAAGTGCCTGTTTTGGTTACTGGCCGACAGGACTTCGTTCAAGCCAAAACAGCGCTGTGCGATGGTGTAACACCAGCAAATAAAGACATCAGCTGAATGAGAACAGCGCTTACGTCGTATTACAATTACCCTTCGCTCAAGACACTCCTCTTAAGCAAGTTAGACCGTCGTTTGTGATAACTCTCGCGACCTCAATCGCATGACAAAATTCAGCTTATGACACTGAAATTCATCATTTTATGAACAATGGATGTTGTTTTAACTCATAATCCCTGTAACATATGAAACCATTGTGTAAGCTGAGTGCATGACGTTTTATTCATGAGTTACGCCTTTGAAACCCTATATCACCATTGTTTAAAGTTGACGCACTCGACGCCATACAATAAGAGTAACCCCTCCAAACAACTACCCACCAGCGAGCATCGATATAAATGTCGATTTTAGCTCGGTAGTCCGACTAACCTATTTCGCACGTGATTGGACACGCCCACTAAAAACTGGCCATCTCTGGTGGCTTTCGTTGCCAGTCAAGAAGTTATACTCAATTTACACCACGAAAATAACAATTAATGTGCTGGCATTAAACACGAGACGTATCACAGCTAGAAGGGATTGTCACAAAGTGTATCTGTTTATAAGCTGACCAAAACCTACGGATGCCGTTAACGTATTGCAACACGTGGTGCCAATAAAGTAAACAGGAGCATCTAAGAAGACTACTGTGGTTGGATTTAGTCGCGTACAAATACGCGTTGGTTTTACATAAGCTTGGCGTGATTTTCGGACGCGGACAGACTCCTTTCGAAGCGTGAATAACTCGCTCCATCATGGTAAGAGACGAGAAAACCGAGGAGCAAGTTGGTCTTCGTGACGACCAAGACGCGGCGCCCACCAATCCAGTGACTCCAAAAACAAAAGCGCGATTAGCAACGCAGATAGTGGCTACAGCCATCACGAGTTTAGCCCCGCTATGCATGGGGTACTCGTTTGGATTTTCTTCACCCGCTGGTCCTGATCTGGAGAATCGTCTTGGTCTAGATACAGACCAAGTGGCTTGGTTCAGCTCATTGGTGACTCTGGGCGCTATGGCTGGTAGTCCTATTGGGGCATTCCTCGTGGAAAGACTCGGAAGGAAGGCCTCTCTCATCTTACTCAACGTGCCCATATTTCTGGGCTGGCTGCTAGTTATCTTGGCTGAGTGTGCCGACGGACGGGGATTTTTAGCCATGTTGTACATCGGTCGTATATTACAAGGGCTAGCAGTGGGAATAATCTGTTCAGCGCAACCTGTGTATATTGCTGAAATTACTACAAAAGAACATCGCGGACGTTTAGCAACTTCATTCCAACTGTGCGTGAATTCGGGTATAATGTTGTCCTATTTGGTAGGGATGCCTTTGTACTACCGCTGGATGGCGATCGTCCCATTGGCCCTCTCTGCCCTCATGACTGGCTTAATGTTTCTCCTTCCCGAATCTCCCCGATTTCTCTTGAGTAGGGGACATAAAAGCAAGGCAGTGGCGGCTTTAAAGTGGCTACGAGGACCTGACTACGACATCCAGGACGAGCTCCAACAGACCCAAGACACTCTCGATGCACACTTGGCCATCGGAAGTTTCCACCCCAGAGAATTCCTCACACCTGCCTTGTACCGTCCGCTTATTATATCATTGATTGTGATGATCTTCCAAGATGCATGTGGAATCAACGCAGTATTCTTTTACAGTGAATCCATTCTCGAAAGTGCTGGGTTTCAAGGCAAAGGTGCACTGGCTTCTGTAGTTTTGGCAATTATATTTGTTTTGACTATATTTCCAGCGGGTCTTTTAACGGATCGCGCTGGGCGTAAAATTCTACTCATAGTCAGTCAGGCAGTGATGGCGGTAAGTTTGGTTACGATGGGTTTGTATTATTTCCTCTCATTGGAGAAGAATATTGGTGGTCTGAACTGGCTTTCCATGGGGAGCCTCATAGTTTACATCAGCGCCTTCTCCCTGGGAATGGGACCTATAGCATACGTTGTCATGGCAGAGGTGATACCACTGCGAGCTCGTGGTCTGGGTATGGGTATAGCAATCTTTATTCACTGGCTTGTCGCATTTGTCATCACCAAGAACTTTAAAGCTATGGTTGGAGCTTTGTTTGCATATGGAGCATTTTGGTTCTTCGCTGGACTCACAGTACTGGGGCTGGTTCTTACAATATGGCTAATACCTGAAACGAAGGGCAGGTCTCTGGAAGAGATCGAGCAGCTTTTTACCGGCCGGTCGAACATCGACCAAAGTAATTCTGGAACAGGCAAGATATACAAAGGCAGCATAAACTCTCTTCCGGCCCAGGAGGTCCTAGCAGATCACGAGATGGAATCTCTGAACTCGCGCGCGGAGAAGATTTGAATGGCATTGGCATTCTGTTGGTGTAGTCAGGCAATATTCATTGCTCATGTTACACCCACTTACTAAGACCGGATACACGACGAACTTTTGGCAATGGAAATCGATTCGGCAGCAATTCATGCATTTGATATGCAATATTGTTGAGACCAATGCGTTATGATGCACGTCAAGAAATGCCAGTTGTTGATAATTCGTACAAACATTATGATGTGGATTTGTTGTCCTTCTTTTCAATGTAGTAACTTGCATCTTTTGTTAGATTCCGTTGTGTGAGATTCGGGCGGTTGTTATTCGTTCTTAGACATTGTTGATATGTCATTCACCATAAGGGTCTTGGAAATCACACGTTGCGTTCACTTCGTATGTTAAACCGACAAATGAAAAAAATATTTATTTGGATGAATAATTTATTCAATTATATTGGGCTTGTGTAGTTGTTCCGAGGTTGAAAAGTACAATATAGTATGCTATGAGATTTTATGGTAAAAATAGTAATTAGTACTATATTTTCAACAAATGGCAGCTTTTAGAGGGGTTGATAATTGGTTTTAATTTTGACGAATGGAAGTTGTTAGAAAATGCTAGTCGCAGAGAGACATTAAATGGTGTGATGTCATGTGCTAAATCATAACGTATACCTAGCTGCTTTTAGATGATCGCAGCATGCTCAGGTCCGGAGCTCAGGTCACTAGTGATGGAAACCTATTTATAGTTGCATGTCATGGAAAAGGTGTCACAATATCACTATTGTATCATAAAACCGAGCTTTTTCTAAAATATAATCACAATCTAGGAGTTTGTGACTTAAATCGGTTGTGTTCACTTGACATTCAGTGCTTAGTATCCAAGACTTACAAGTATTTACAAATGAACTGGAGCATCAGTATTGGATTCTTTTGGATGATGCTTTTGTTGGTCAACAGTGTTCTGAAATTTAATCGATATTGGATAGTATGCATTATTTTGCCCATGAATCAAGGTAACAAAGGGCTGTTTTCCATCAATATTTGTAGAGAATATGTGGCACTATGTATCAAGGGACTTATTTATCACAAAACATACCAGGATAATATCTGCATCATACTTAGTGGTTACTAAATAACATTGGATGTACGTTGAACACCTGAAATGATTTTTAATGATTGGTTTGTTGGAAAACATCTTTGCCTAGAGCTCATTAATATATATGCTATCTATGGACATAAGTAGTACATTGCTGTTGCACATTCTATATGGGACAAAATAAAGAGTGATTCCAGTAACATCATCACTACTTGAAATACAGTCAAAGCTATCACGAATATAAGTTTATTCGTCTGTAAAGAAGCATGTAATATATTATTCATGAATGCTATAGGATACATCTGTACAAATGAGTATATATACTCCACCATAGGAAGCTCGCCATTTAATGTCCAGGTCTGTATCAAACAAAGTGGAGGTTGGAATGTATACTTCACCATTTCTACAAAACAAAATATCATTCAATCCATGACTGGGCAGTAAGCATTTGACATGATATCAAGCATCATAGAATATCAATTTATTTGTGTACAAATATTGATGACTTGAGATAAGAATCCCAATCTCTTCACAAGCATCTGTACACATCATAACATACACTCAATATCTGTTCAAATCATCATTTTCATCATAAAACTGGCAGTTAAAGTGCCATCATGGCCTCACAATTACAACCCATCATGGCCTCACAATTCCATCCATCATGGCCTCACAAATATGACCAAGGCCACTCAGTGAACACAATTAATCAAATGATCACAAGTTCACCAATGGGAATTGCGTTGTTTGTGGTTCAATTGCATCACCATGTTTGAGAAACTGGTTACCCACAAGTCCTTATTCTGGGAAATTATACATACTCTTTCCCTCATACATTAGAGAACAATTTGCAGTTTTCATGTTGTTATATAGCCATACACATTTGTGTTAAAAATTCATTCATCGAATACATAGTTCTTACAAGTCATCAGTTACCATATATGCACTATATAATTACACTATTAGCAAAGGAAGCAAGCTACACAGTACATCCAGCATTGGATTTCTCTATAAATGCCTTGCAAATAAAGCCCATGTCACTACCAAAAGCAGCTCAATACATGTATCAAGCCGGTGCATGAAGCCTCAGCTGGAACAAGCAGCATCCAACCTGCTGTACAAAAGATAACAAACACTTAAGATATTCTCTTCTTGGAGATCTCACTCCTTACATATTGTGATGTATATGGAATCAATGACTTGGGCACAGGCCACTCAGTAGCAACCTTTACACAATGGCAATATTAAACCAACTCGTCTTCAATTCTACGATCAATGTTTGATATGTAATAAAATACAATAGCACTATAGATGACTTTCAATTTCCACCAAACTTCCTCTCCCATTCCTCGGCCATGGCACTTTTCCGCCGTGCTGCTTTGACCGGCCCATCACTGGCAGCACTACCTCGTAGACTGAAGCCACCCCCAGCACTGCCATGGTGTACTTCCTCACCACTTGCATGACGATGACTCTGTTCAATCTGGTCCAGTGGGAAGTGTGGGCTGGTGGGCGTGAGCATGGGCGGAGCTTCTGTCTCACCGTTGTTAGAGCCCAATGTGCTTGTTCATGAGGCTGAGGCTGTTGATTGTTGTTGGCATGGTAACCTGGAGGGGCTGGTGGCCGACTTTTAGACAGACGTCTTCTTTGTTCTCTGAAGGCAAACATCAACATTTCATAATTACATTGGGGCAAGTCCAGCTGGATCTATTTGACAGATGACTTCAGACATCAAACAGCACTGATACTTTTGAAGTGATGTGTTAAACAAATAAGCCATACAGGGACATGCTATGAAATTAAATATACCAATGTAATTAGGGTGACCTTATTCCTATGGCTTCAATGTCATAAACAGCTCTATCACATGGGCAGCACTATAGTTGGCCTGTGTCTGAGAACACTTCTTGAGAATGGGGCCTTTTGGGAATTATTGTGGTGAGGGTGTGGTCTGGCTATCAGAATATACGGTAATGTTGAAGTTTAAGGATCTCCTTCAAGCACCCACAGAGATATCCAGATAAGGATGACAGCCTAGGAATGAGCCTGATCACCAGCACAGGATCAGAGATCGACCAGTTAATTAAACGTGCCTATTAACATGCTCAGCTGGATCAAAGTGACAGACACAAATATGGATTTGAGATTAAGATCTGTAAGGAATGTGAAAGCGGCCGTGGGATGATTACCAGTCAGTGTGACCAAGCGATGTAACACAGCATGTTGGACAAGCCAAGCTGGATTGTCAAGTGGTGTATAATCGGCCACAATGACAAATGAAGGACAGTCATCAAGCCAAGGACATCGCTCGAGAAGCTACTGAGGTTTTGCCATTGCGCGTATGGGACCAATGGATCTCATGGTAATGAGAATCTAATGACTGGGGAACAGAGCTAGATGGTCACGGGTGGAAGGCGGCGCAGAGAGACAAGAGAGGTGGTTCTGAATCTAATGACCGGGGAACTGAGCTAGATGGTTATGGGTGGAAGGCGGCGCGGAGAGACAAGAGAGGTGGTTCTGAATCTAATGACGGGTGAACTGAGCTAGATGGTTATGGGTGGAAGGCGGCGCGGAGAGACAAGAGAGGTGGTTCTGAATCTAATGACCGGGGAACTTAGCTAGATGGTCACGGGTGGAAGGCGGCGCGGAGAGACAAGAGAGGTGGTTCTGAATCTAATGACCGGGGAACAGAGCTAGATGGTTTTGGGTGGAAGGCGGCGCGGAGAGACCAGAGAGGTGGTTCTGAATCTAATGACCGGGGAACAGAGCTAGATGGTTTTGGGTGGGAGGTCGCACTGAGAAAGCTGGTTGTGAATGGGAGGTCACACTGAGAGAGGTGGTTGTGAATGGGAGGTCACACTGAGAGAGGTGGTTGTGAATGGGAGGTCACACTGAGAGAGGTGGTTGTGAATGGGAGGTCACACTGAGAGAGGTGGTTGTGAATGGGAGGTCACACTGAGAGAGGTGGTTGTGAATGGGTGGTCACACTGAGAGAGGTGGTTGTGAATGGGAGGTCGTACTAAGAGTGGTGGTTTTGTTTGACAGGTCGTACTAAGAGTGGTGGTTGTGTTTGAGAGGTCGTACTAAGAGTGTTGGTTGTGTTTGAGGGGTCGTACTAAGAGTGGTGGTTGTGTTTGAGAGGTCGTACTAAGAGTGGTGATTGTGTTTGAGAGGTTGCGTGGAGACAGAAGAGAGGAAGTTGGGGATGAGCAACCGCACTGAGTGAGATAATATGTGGTTATGGGTGGGAGGTCGCACTGGAGAGGGAAGAGAAAAAATGGGAAGGAGGTGCACTGAGAGGAGAGAACAGGTGCTTAATCAATCAGTAGGTATAGAAAGTGGACTTATTCAACAGTCACGCGAATACTCTTCAGCAGTAGACCCAGCCATATAGAGGGGTCTTTCCCCTTTATTGCTATAAAAAGACCGTGTCCAGTCACAGAGGGGCCTCAATCCTAACAAACCTATGGTTGGGGTATGCCCCTGTCAGATAACAATGTAGTCTGTGAGCTGTAAACACCAAGGCAGTATTGAGTCGAATGAAGCCAATACCCACTTGAGTTCAAGTTCTCGTTCTTGCAATTCCCGTAGCTCTCTCTCGATCTTAGTCTCGTTGGCTGTGGTACTACTCCTGGTGACGCTGTTTACGGGGGGGATTGGTGGAGCGATGAAGCGGTTCGGTAGGGGCACGGTAGGTTTCTCCGGAGGCACCGACTCCTGTGGCGCCCCATTGTGGGTAGCGGTGACAGCAGGCGCCGGTGACAGGACAGGCGGAGAATGCTTCACGCTAGTGTGCGTGGATACCTTAAGGTCAGCCGCGGGAGTGGTTGGTAACGAGAAGCCGCGAGATTTGGTCGGAGTGATAGGTTTCATTAAGGAGGCGGGCCGTCCAGAGCCTCTTTAGGGATGACATCCGTGTACTTGCGAGTTTGACCAGCATCATCCTGAGATAGAGTCCTAATTTTACCCAATTTCCGCAGATCTTCTTCACGCTCTTTTTCCTTTTGCATTTCCTGTTGTAGCCTCGAGTTGCTGATACGCTTCATAGCTCCGCGTCCGGCTCGTTCTTCCTTCTTCCGTTGATTATGGGACATCATTGGCGTTGACGTCACAACCTCGTCCTGGCCAGGGTCATTGTCGACGACTTGCGGCTGGAAGCGCGGTGGCGGTAAACCTCGTTGCTCACGTAACGCTTCCTCGCGTTCTCTCGCCAAGCGAATCTCTCGCTCAATCGGTGTCTCGTTCTGAGGCATATAACTGTCTGATTGAACGGGAACGTCATCCGGATCCTCAAACGGACGAACTTTATGACTTCTCGTGGGCTCCTCTACAGTTTTATTCTGATCATTAGCAATACTTTGATTGGATGTCTGAGAATCGATGGATGTGCGTCGCATGGCGCCGTTCCTGGCGGTCTCTTGCGTTGAGGTCTGCCCCGATCTGACAGGGTCAGTCGACAGCTTGGGCTCGGGAAGAAGGTAAGGCGTCTGGGGTTCAGTGGGCAAATCCGGCATATCCAACCCCATGTCCTTGTAATGTTGTCTCAGTTCATGTTCGCGCTCTTTCTGTTCACGAAGCTCTCGAGCGATCAAACTCTCGCCAGCGTGAGCGTACGTAGAGATGGCATTCTCATATGTCACACTCGAGAACGCTGATTTGTTCGTCTGCGGAGTCACAGGTTTAGTTTCGGACGAATCTGTCATTTTGTTGGAGGAATGTTCTTCTCGCCGGATATCCGGTATATGGGGAGTAGCTTGAGATGGGATGGCCGGCGCCACACTGTGTTGACTGCGAATCTCCGCCTCCCGCTCCTGTTGGAAGCGAATTTCTTCTTCGATCAGACTTCGCTTGGCGATCTCCTCGGAGCCCTCGTGGTGCCCGGAACCAACCTGCCAAACACGAAGCAACAGTTGGAATAAGAAGAAGTTGAAGTATTGATGAATGATGGAAAGTGAAGGAGAAGGACAAGAGATTCAATCAATGTTTGGTTGCTATGATACGTAGTGCGTAATGATAAGATATCGTCTTGACTCGCAGTGAAGAGATCGAGAAATGATCAAGTCATCCAAGTCTCTTGCGCTTCCGATGACGCACCGTCCATAACTAGGCCACTCACGTCGGATTCTGGCGCATGTCAGTGCGCACAGGTATGAATTGAAATTGACCAGTCACGAACTAATTTTATATTGATTAATGATGATGCCAGGTGCAGTACGACTCACCCACCATCCCCAAACCTCGCTCAAAATAAACCAGCGAGAAATCAATAAAGGAAAACGTAATGTATGATGCAAGGCGCCGTACACAGCAATAGATACGCTTCGGTGAAGAGCGTCAATTGTGGCCGTGTACTGTTATTGATGTTGGCTTAACACAAGCACACATCAATGTCGTCATATTTCTGCTGTAGGAATTAGTGTGATGTATGAGCCGTGAAATGATGTCCACGACCCACGGGGCTTTGATGTACGGCTGGGGCAGATGACAAAACCAGCGATGGATTAATGTGCCAGATGAAATAATGTGCAAGCTTCGATTTGACCACGGTCTTACCGTACTGGCCGCCAACATGAAGATAGTCGTTCAGTCCAGGTCAGATAGCAATCCAATCAACAGGTATGGCTATCAGCGGGACGTCTAGCGGCTGTATAGAAATGGCGAGTGATGACGATTTGTGGGTGGCGCGAGATAGATGTGGTGTTTGTCCGGTAGCAGCTGGCTCAGTTACGCAGCGTATGTTGCCAACGAGCGCGGCATGTACTTAACCACCCGACTGACCAGCCATACGGTACCATGTTGCCGGTCATATCCCCCCCCCCCCCCTCCCCCCCCCCCCCCCCCCCCCCCCGTTACATCAATCTTAGGTGTGGAAAGCCCCACATTCCTGTCCACCTCGTTATCATACCCGTATCACCTTATGCCCTATGATCCAGACACCGGCTGCTTCCACCAGTCTTGCGGGGTTTTTTTTATTTCTACATGAATGGGAAGCGTTGGACATTACCCAACTCCAGCGAACTTGTCAGGGCGAGACAAAAATGGAACACGCCAGGAAAACAATGGCCATGATCTCAAGACAACGCCTTGCTAATTGCAGGAGTTGACGAGCCTGGTAGAAACCACAAATATGATATAGGACTCTCACCTCGGAATACAGACCCGTCTCAGCGCTCTTATATGTTGTCAGGTGAGCATTGTCCTGCTGAAGGTGCCCTCACTTCTGTTTGTACGCCCCTTCTGAGCGTGTGACAACAGAGATAGCAGAATTCATCCAACGTTTGATCCTCTCAAACTCGCTGCCAACTAGAGCCCCGTGTTCAGACAAGCACTCGTCCACTAGGGGGCGTATCAATATGGGCCACCAATGGCAGCGATAGATAGGTGCGATTTATAGCAGATTGATTGCAGGTATTCCTAGATACGGACCTTATCAGGAGGCGGGCGAATTCGCTGTGAACAAGCTGAGCGTTATGGCGGCGCCAACGTTATAAACACCCTCCAACCACCACCAATGCCTGGCATTCACAGGCCAATTCAAGCCGGACACGCCGCACTATCAAGTGCCATGCCAAATCACACCCAATCGACAATCACTGCCAGGAGTTCCTTCAATGTGAACGGGCTTATAAAGCGACCAGGGCTAAGGTTTAGGGAGAGGTCTGAAAAAAAAAAAAAAAAAAAAAGGCAAACCAACTCACTTAATTCCACCAAAAGTATAAACACGAAGAATGCTTCAGCAGGGATTGGACAAACCGCCCTCTTTATAGATAAAGACTTGTAGGATTGGTTGGAGAACCATTGAACTCCGCGCTTGATAACCAGCGCATTTCTTGTCAACCCAGTGTACACAAATGTCACGCGAGCGACTTTAAGGAGATGGACGCCAGCCAATCAGATGTTCCAGTCGGCGTGAAGCGAGTCAAGATCGGAGCAGCCCAGTGACTAGAATCCAATCAATTCCTATTTGCATACGGTTGCAAACATTGCCATTTTGAAAGGCGGAAATCAAGCACAACAAATGTGCTTTTAACAGTTAAATAAGCCGATTCAGATTCAATCTCAGACTTACCTTTACGGAACTAGTTCACCTTTGTACCAGATGACCCCATCGGCCACTTAAAACCACCTTCAGAGCAGTTCACTACCTCGTGCTAATGCCCCACACATGCTCTGCTCACTTTGATAAGATTCTCACATAACACGCAATTATGTCAATTATGTCTACTTCATATTCAGTGCCCGAATTCCTACCATTAATCTCACTGTAACTATGGCACTCAAACGACACCTTTATCACCGATTGTTAGGACGTAAGACTTACGTAAGTAACACTAAATGAAACATTGGGTTTATTGCCGAAGTAGGGGGCGTACGGGGAAGGGGTGAGATCCAATCAATGACAAGTACAGTGGATCGAATTTGGTTTAAGATGGCGCTCTTGCGAAACAAAGATGGCGCTCTAGAGAAACAAAGCTTGAAGCAGCTCAGCAAAAGCAACTCGTAGCGTGGGATCAAGATCCACTGACACACACACCTCTCTGCCGTTTTGAAAATGCCCTCTCTAATATGAATTAGTGGTCGATGAATAACAGGACCGTATGATCACAGCGTCAACGCACAACACAGTCGTACTAGGCCTTGGGCGGAGCCCTGTTATATCATACAAGAGGGCCCGTCTCAGTGGACCTACTGTCATCATCACAGTGAGTGAACCGAGACTAAGAACGGTTCGCATGCCCCTCTCGTCACGGCTGACATGACGAGATGTTAGAAGAACCAGACGGTCACAATAAAACACAATGTTGACTACAGCATGACTAAACAACCATAGTAGGCCAGATCACAATCGGCTATAGCCATATGAAGCCTTGCTAGCCATATGAAGCTTTGCAAGTCATATGAAGCCTTGCTAGCCATATGAAGCTTTGCTAGTCATATGAAGCCTTGCTAGCCATATTAAGCATTGCAAACCGTATGAAACCTTGCTAGCCATATGACACCATGCTTGCCATGTGAAGCCTTGCTAGCCATATGAAGCCTTGCTAGCCATATGAAGCTTTGTTAGTCATATGAAGCCTTGCTAGCCATATTAAGCATTGCAAACCGTATGAAACCTTGCTAGCCATATGACACCATGCTTGCCATGGAGCCTTGCTAGCCATATGAAGCTTTGCTAGTCATATGAAGCCTTGCTAGCCATATTAAGCATTGCAAACCGTATGAAACCTTGCTAGCCATATGACACCATGCTTGCCACATGAAGCCATGCTAAGCATATGGAGCCTTGCTAGCCGTTGCATTGCTAACTGAATGAAGCTAGCCATATGAATCCTTGCTATCCAAATGATTGTGTGCTTCGGTTACACATCGAAAGTGAAAAATAAAAATTGTGGCTCAACGTCGTTTACATTGGAATAGGATGGTTGATGGTCGCGGAAGATTGAGATGCTTGGACGATTGAGATGCGCCAGAAATGCTATAGCAGAAACCCGGTGCTCACAACTGGTTGCCATCCCCTAACCACTGGAATGCGGTACCACTGAGCTACCGGGTCGGTAGTTGTATGATGCTGTCATTCTGGCAATGCGATGGTCTCATCTAGTTAGTAAAGCCCATCCACTATTATCATATAACGGCTTCATCAGGTCGACCATCATAACGCATAGAGTATGGACAAATCATTACGGCTAGTCGTCATAACGGACATGGCATACACTTGCATATTCCAAATCAACGAATCCATGATATTTGACACATAAACTGAGATGAAGTAGAATATTGCTGACAGATAGTGATTTTATCAATTGATATATGGCAATGTTTAACACCAGACGTACCTTGTCGCCAATGAGGCCCGGAGTAGTAGTGTTCTTAAAGTTCTCCTCGCGGGCGATCTGCTCACGAATCTCATTCTCAATGATGTTTTCTCTGGCCAGCATCTCCGAGTCTCTGTCAGCCTCCGTCATCTCCAGGTAGGACGGGCGGATAGCAGGGGGCTGCGGTACCGGCATGGCGGGCGACTTGTTAACCACCTCCGCCTTCCTACCGCCCTTCTCCACCTTGGCGGGTACTTTGTAGATTGGCATGTCCTGGTTCAGGTGTTCTTGGTGACTCCTCAGTCGTTCCTCTCGCTCACGCTTCAGTTCGAGTTCCCGTTCTCTTGCCTGTCTGATTTCTCGCTCTATAGCGCTCTCGTGTGTGGGCGGATGAGATGGGACCGTGTGGCTGTCTGGGTGTGTAGTGGACTCCCCCCATGTGTGGGAGGGCTCATCTGGGGTCCTCACGAGATGCCGGGGATCTGCACCTCCTGGACACAACACACGGAGTAACGTTACACACGCTGCACATCTACGCCTCAAATATACTCTTCTATACCATCAACACAACTGGATGAAAGCACATCGATATCATACGGTGCTATTACGCTATCATCTCTACCCCTGGCTCCAGAGACCTCACACAATGACAAATACATAAAAAACCCACAAATATTGACACACCAATATACTAAGCACGATAGTTAGTGGGACACAGCATCTCGGGGTTTACGAATATTTAATATAGTAAATAACCTGATAACAACAGATCAAAGCCCGCTAGGACGATAGAAAGTTCGTGGATGTAAAGCGGGGCCGTGATAGGATCAAATGTTTTTTTCCAGAGAAAAAACGCCCGATCGATTTCCTGACCCGTGGGATGATGACAAACACACATTGATGACGTAGACGAGGACGTGGACTGTGAAGGACACTGTAGGTCATGCTTCGTCAAGAACATGACTGTATGTCCTAATGGTGAAGGCCACGCTCGCCAGGCGGCGCAAGAGGCCGACCTTGTCACTGATAAATTAAATCCTAGTTAAATAAGGCAGATTACTTCTATCGTATTTGAGTTTATGAAGGAGGTAAACAGGTGAGCGACCTCCCACCCCATACAGCCCACCCCAGTGTGAGCCCAACCATCCGACCTCAGGGTCACAGCAACAAGCCGTCTGCGACGCGGCCGGGGACGAGGGAGTGGCGAGATTATTAACAACTATCTGACGGGTGTCTAATGAACATATTGTTCAATAAAGAGTCTTTCTCTGTCATCTTCACGTCTCTCGACCACCTCTGACATCAGTTTCCTGCCGACGCCCTCAAGAACCCATATATTACCCTCTTTGGCGGTGTGGTTTTTAAAAATCTTATTATGGTTTCGCATGACAAGCAGATGCGAGGCAGCAGCAAAGATATAGCATACCAAGGTCCTATTTAGAAAGGCAGGCCCCGGGGAAAGACATCTCGAGACTAACTGACACCACCGCGGATAGAAGCCCCAGGCCGAATATCAGCACTGAAACTTGATGGTGGGGTTACTGCAAATATACCATACGATAGCGCGTGGGGTTTCGGAATAAACATACGGGGTTAGAAGACTGGGCTGGTGGTCAGACCAAAGGGTGTGGAGTCATAATGCAGCAGTTCCAAAGAACTAGTAGGCATATGACGTTTCAAGAAAAGTCCACAAACCACACCTGGCGTCTGTGTCTTGTATTCATGGAACCGCTCTAAATTCTGATCACCACCCATTAACTCCCCCAACCCCAACCTCCCCAACCACTGACTTCACAGGCGTGAGCAAACACTCCATGTTTGATATATAACACCTCTCACGCAGTAAAAACATTATAGGCACATATACCAAAGACTGCTGCACATGAATTGGGGCGTTATCAATTATAAATAGAAAGATTAGTTACACGCGAAGGGGCGTATCAAGGCCAGTACCCCAACCAGATGCAAGCACGCTTTATTATACAATCGCCATGGCTGTTGGTTGAACACAATTTGATAATCAAATGTCATATTCTTTAATAAAGGTCTTAGGAGCAATGAATAAAGGAGTCAGGCGACGGCGCTGAGGAGGAAATGGACACGGTGTCAAACATTGCAATAATCTAAACAGTCCTTGATGTTGTTTGGACTCGGTGGTCTTCTGGCTTATTGCCTGGGTTTTCGGTTTGCCGTACTACTACTAGTACTACATAATATGATCCTAGGGGGAGATGGGGGGGGGGGGGGTTACCCTCTGACATCACCTCCACATTGCGCTTGACCTAACATCAGCTTCGAGTGACCTGCAATCTGTATCGAGTGACCTAGCAAGAGCATTGAGTGACCTACTATCAGGTTCAAGTGACATACCATCAGATTCAAGTGACTTAACATCAGCTTCGACTGACCTTCTATCAGTATCGACTGACCTGGTACAATATTGAGTGACCTACCATCAGTCTCGGGGGAAAAACTATGAGTATCGAGTGATGTACCACCAGCCTCTAGTGATCCACAGTCAGACTCGGGTGACCTACCATCACCAGTGAATAACTTACCGTCAGACTCGGGTGACCTACCACTAGTGTCGGGTGACCTACCGTCAGCTTCGGGGAGTTCCGAGACACCAGACCTGACGTCATATTCGATGTAAGAGACTGGCAGAGCCTCCTCAAATGCTTCACCATCTTCTCCTTCCTCATACTGCTCGTCCAAGCCAGCTTCATCGCCCTCACCGTAATCATAGCCACCGTATCTAGCGGCGTACGCCTCGTCCATGACTACCGTCACCCGCTGCTGTTGCGTTTTAATGCTGTTGTAAAGACTCTTTAACGCCCGTCCACTGTATCAACCAATGTCTTTGACGTCAACTTCAACACCACTCATGGCAAGTTACATGTCACCAACGCATCGATTTCAGTAGCGACGGAGAATCTATAAATATTGTACTTTAGACAGTCCCGTCAGCTCGCTAGTACACGGCGATTCTCGGGGTTCGTATCGTGAACCAGGGTCAACTCTCCAAGGTACTGGACTCAAGTCCAAGTCAAATGTGCTCTGTTCACACGGCGACGTCTAGAGCGGATGACGTCATCTCGGGATCGTCGTCTTCATGTAGGTATATGACGAAGCAATCAATGCAAAACCTAGCTTCATCGTAAAATATCCTGAGATTCAAAACCAATTCGAAGAGATATGGCTGTCACCGCAATTGGCCACAGTACGACAGCTATCAGGAATGATAGGAAAACGAACAGAGGGCAATAACCCGATTGAGATTTCTGACGTGATGGAAAATAATCGTCAATGTTGGTTCAGTGGTTCTCAAGTTATGCAATGGAATGCCTACGCTCAATTAGAGAGCTCTGAAGAGAGCCCCATCGCTCCATTGAGTCCAGGTAATGTCGAACTTATCCAATGAAAACCGTCCCAAGTGAAAAAAACCTTCAAATTATCCAGCCTGCCTAGGGGGCACTTCGCCTGATGACTTGACAAACCGTGTCAAATATTCTGGCAATTGAAAGGACGATGCGTGTCAGAGCCGACGGCACTCTTCATTAAGTCTCCAGCCATCTACCGTGAACCACATCCATACTGCGAGGTGAGAGTCGGTCCATCATGGACCCAGTTAGAAACCAACATGCAGAGAAGCCTGGCGGTGCGTGACTGTGATTCAGGTAAGGAGGGGCAACTCCCAAAAACATATCAGCGCAACAAGTAAATGACCAACGAAAGCGAAGTTCAGACTAATATTGTGCTGCAAAACAAGACGCAGGTCTGGAAAACTGTCGTACTTTATAAAACTCACTATAACTGGCGGTTTCCAAAAGTTGGCTCCCGTGCAAGTGCATTTATATCATATCATATCAGGTTAATATTCGGCGGGGTTACGCGGTGTTGTGGTTATAAACCACACCCCGCGCCACCCATCATCCTGACATGGGTCATTGGTTTGACAGAACTGAGGTGTTCCTGTTCGACTAAAGACAGGTGGGTGAGGTATGTTTGTAGAGACGTAATCAGGGCGGCCGTTATAAGACCTACCTCGGCTCCGGCCCGTGGAACCAATCCACCCGCGACCTTAAATGGTTAAATCAAAACAAAAACCGAACACCAGGCAACAATACAGTCGTGAATGAATTGAAAGATCCATTAGAAGGTAGCTGTCTCGTTTTGGAAAAAAAGGAAACCCAATCGTATCAGCGACACGGAGGGAAGAGAGGATAAACCAGGCGGGAATAAAGGGGACCAAACGACAGTTGTAAGATACGATGTCATATAGAACAAGAATAAATGAAGGGAAAACAAATGCACAAAATTCTTATATTAAATATGTTTCTTAATGACCGCTGATCAGCAGAATTGTGGGGAGCACGACGGTCGTTCCTTAGAGCAGCCCCGCCCGGAAATGAATGTTGGTGGGATGGTCGGCTGCCCTTCAAAGAGGGAGAGAGAGAGAGAGCTTCGCTAATCCCCAACGGCCTTGTCATATTACCAGCGTAAATCAGCGAGATCAATTGCATACCAGTTTGGTTTCAAAACCACGCGGTCACCCGTGGCCGACCAATAAAGCCCAGCTTCATTCAACCCTTCGGTTTTTTCAAACATTTTAGCCCGACAGTTGAAGTATGGCAATTTGCATGGCACCGGTTTCCCGAGGAAGACTGAGGAATTCTCTTTCATAGCGCTCTTTTCAGGTTGATCTCTGATTAATCACACAGCATATTGAAGGTTGTCACGGACGGCGAAGTTTGATCGACTTGTGTACTTCTCATATGATGGCGCGGTATTTCTAAAAAGATAAGCGAGTGGGATAAAATACTAACAGACTGCGCTGCGGAGGAGGAGAGGGGGTGACCTTGACATCATAACGTAATCCCGTTCCGTTCATAACGTCTATTAAAGCCAAGGTAACAGAGTCAGACGGGTGAATAATTGGCCAGTGCATCTGAGCGGCCGCCCAGTAGGAGGATGCTGACTATCATGCTGGTACGCGACTCGACAATCGTACTGCTCGAACTAAGCGAGGAACGTCATGTGACTAGCAACGTCACATACACGTACTGACCTAGCTTACTGCCAGACGTAGGCTGGATCGCCCAGAACCGACTGACGTAGGCTGGATCGCCCAGAGCCGCCTGACGTAGGCTGGATCGCCCATACCCACCTGACGTAGACCGGTTCGCCCATACCCGCCTGACGTAGACCGGTTCGCCCAGAACCGCCTGACGTAGACTGGTTCGTCCATAACCGACTGACGACGGGACCCACAACGCATAAGTAAATGGCGACGCAGAGATCAATGACATCATCCGTAACGCACGAGTTCATGACAACATCCAGAACGCATAAGTCAATGGCGACACCAACAACGCACAAGTCAATGGCGACTCCAACAACGCACAAGTCAATGGCGATGCATTTAACGCAAAAGTCAAAGAGCCACTGTGTCGACGTGACCGAGAGGTAGCGCGACTTGAGGCGAGGACTTGGCCATCACAAGCCAGGGGCATTTTGTATGTACTTTGCGGCCTCGTGACAATAAAGAACAAGTGAATTTGAAATCCAGGCGACATTCCCTGAATACACTAAGCAGACATAGCCGTTGTCATTCGACGTATTCCGTGATGCCGGTATATTGATCACTGGTTTTCAGGCCCGAGGAAAACCGGGCGAGAACATTCCAACCGAGAGTCAACATGGAATTCACTCTGTTCACCTCAGCAACATTTCAGTCACTCCCGATGGCTCACTTCATGCCAATGTTCACACCAGCTCCGACTACCGGCTACAACATATAAGACGCCATTCTTTGGATTTTAACAGCTTCAGAAACTATCAAAGAGCGGAAACGTGAAACACCTCACCTTCAGCTCCGAGTGATCAGAAGCAACTGAGACTTATTAAGACGGCTTCATGTAGAATACCTGGCCGAGGTAATCAGCGACAGGTGAGAAACAAGAGGGGCTCAATGGCGACTGAGCCGGACGCGTCGTCTTCTTACACTGCACAAGTAGGGTCCAAACTACGTTGTTAGGCAAGCAAGCGCCAACTCGGCGGACTTGTATAAAGCAAGCATGTTTTGTTGCACAGGGATTTGCATTGGCCGGCCGCTATCTTCTACGTATACATAAACCCAAGGGGGACATCGATATCGCCACCAGCTCACAAAATATCTCGCCTCAACCATCTTAAAGAGACTGTTCAGCCCCATATTTGTAACGAGGTTGCCTAGCAAGCTGGTTGGCAACCGCACCTTGGAAACTAAAATTTTAAATTTTTCAGACTTTCAGTCGCTACGCGGCGCTGCTGTCTCTGAAAATGTATTAACAAAATGATCCCTGAGTGCCCTATATAGGACTGAACAGCCTCTTTAAGTCCCGTTTACGAGCCTGTCGCGCCCCATATTCTAACAAAACCATCCGCCCCGACATTTGCCACCCAAAAGGGTACTTTATTCGAGTTCAAACGCCGTTTTAGCCCATTAGCAAGTTTGGCGAAATCGATGTCCCCCTTGAGTTTATGTATACATTACATAGCAGATAGCCGCCAGCCGGCCATTGCAGCAAATCCTGTGTTTTGTTGAGCGCACATTGGATCATGTGAACAGGTGCTTCGGGGGAACAAGATTGCCACAGGGCAAACAGAACACTTGTTCTTAGCCTTTAATAATAAAAAAACCATTAATATATTTTAGGCTAGAGAGTAGAGGCGTTTTAAGACTCGAGTGCCCGTGATCTCCAGAACGACGAACCAAACCAGGAACTAGATCAAGGTGTTAGCAAGCATCAAGTGGTCGGGGTACAAAGTTTAATGTTAGTCAGGTTCATTTTTTCACATTAACGATACGAAACACACATCGGGATGCGGATGGTGGCAAGGTAGGGGTCTAGCATGGACACCAGCCGAGTGCATCAACGTCTGACTCATGGGTTCCTTGGAAAGTAGGCAGGTTGGTGGGTGAATGGTGGTGGTGGTGGTGGTGGGGGGGGGGGGGGGGGGGGGGTTGGTTAATTATCTGGACGTGTTCATTCCTGAAACAGTTAATCATCTCTTATCAGCTGCCTGACAATGTCATGCTTATGAGCTTATGAGAACCAGGAAATTACTAATTTCTGTGCCGGTGTAGAGGCCCCATTGATATGATTGATATCCAGCGGCGGGCATATCCACGTCTCTTAATAAGAGTCTGCTCACATAACCAGATAACACTGTCAGACAAGCAGACATTGTCTGCGTAGAGCTGATCTCTTGTGAGCTTATCAGCTCCTCTTGTCATCTTCACCAGGAGACATGTTAGACACGAGGACCATCTTCTGTACCATTGTAAGTCCCACACAGTGATAAGTGATAGCAGATAGTGATATCAGAGGCCACAATAGACGGTCTATAACTGATACATCATCGTCCTGGATGCCATGTCACGATGTTCACTAGCCCATGGTTTACGTCATATTCGGTAATTTTAGCACCAAGTTGAACCCACACAATAGCATCGACTAAAGCCAGTTTGTGACAGGCACTACCAGCCTACAGCATCAGAAAATACTGATAAAGCAAACGCTGGGAGGACAGCGAGAACCAGCAATCACTCAAGCATATCGCTCTCAAGCGGTGCCAAAAGTCATGGCATCATAACGACACCAGCGTTATGATAAGGGAAAGATATTAAGTCATAACGGTCGCGATGGTTAAAAAAAAATCCACTTGGATCAGATTTGATGTTGGTTTGGTTTCCATCGAGATGACGAACGCGAGTAGAAAAATACAAATAGTTATGATGAATTAATGCTCCAAAATTTTGCGGAAGAAGGGATGAATGACCTCATAGTTTTTTTTGAGGCTGCTCTGATTTCCCAAGACAGAGTAACTCTGTAAGGGCTATCTGATCGCGGCGACCTATGACAGATATCAATACACTCGACAATACGATAGATCATACTGATGTCATAAAGTCGACGTCTGTATCAGACCTGCTCCACGCCTGGGGTCTCGTAAGCCCATATCATCCCCGGCATCGTCTGACGGCTGGCGACGATTATAATCAGAAAGTAGCGCCGCCGGGCGGTGCTGGGATGTGACAACAGAGGTTCAGGTTGGCATGTTATGATCAAGTTAGATACCGGGTTTATTGTTTGGGATCAGGATGGGGTTCGTTAAAGGCCTGAGGTCCCTTATAGGATGGGATCGGGGAGGGGGGGGGGGGGGAATCAATGAAACTAGTGGTTAATTTAAACACTTAAAACAGGGTTTAAGTCAAGTACAATTAAATGTAGAATATTAAATACTCTTGAGAAAACTTCAGCCAGCCTGAATCAGTTCGTATAACCAGCTAACCATGTTGTCAAATGTGTATCATTGTGATACAGCTAACCATACCCGGTAACGTCATTTCTCAACACAGCATTCTTCCTCTACTGGGCAACCGAATTAACGCCATAACACCCGAATCAGAATCACACGTCGGTCAACCGAAAATGAAAGCGATTTTTCAAAACAATCCGAGTGCTTACCTCAATGCTCGTCTTCACAAGAAGACATGAAAACGAAGCTTATGTCAAGTGGAACGAGAGCGCAGGAAGCAGATGCCGAGAATGTGTACGACCTGTCGAATGACAACTGATGTGTGGCGGGGGTCACCAGCCAAACGATAGCGTGCCTCACCCCGATGTGAACCATATGGTTACACCGACATGGTGGCAACCATCATCGCGCACCTGCCATTCACAGGTGCCTGGCTCATCAGCGTTACCTGCGCAGATGACTCACCTGTGTCGCATCCCACAAAACTAATATGCTTACCTGCTTGGTCTCCTGGGATAATTCAGAACTTTCGCTTATGTACGATTCCAGAATATGATTCCATGTCACAACACAGCTTTGTTTACAAGAGAAACACCCATCTGAGGACGACAGCTGCCCTCTACACAGTACACCACGAGGTGGGGAGCTGCAGGGCGAGGTGGCTGGAGTACGTCACGGGCAGCTGCAGCTGATCGATTGCAACAGCTATGTGGGCAGATGTGGGTAGGGGTTGGGGAAACATGTATCCGTAGTGCTCCTCATCATAACGACTACATTTACAGAATGCAGAAGTGGCATGAACAGACACAGAGGGGTGACGGGCGTCGAGTACGAGTTAGCACCTATATCTCATTGTCATCATCGTGACACTGACAGGTCAATAAAGTGGAAACCCCCCAGCAGAAATCGATTGACAAGATGGCGCCGAGAGCATGTGATCTCCAGCTCTGCTCGTATCATACGGGTTGAAAAGTGATACACGAGTCTCCCTACCAAGAAAAAAAGTTCTCTGTCGCCGCAGTGTATGCATACAAAGAGACCCCAAGGGAGTAGTCTACGGCGCCAAGTGGCTGCTGGGAAATTGAATTAAACCAGCAAACGGGGAATACACTTGTAAAAGCAAGAAACGCGATGGCAGTTAATGTATTAAGCACTAATTTCACTCGTTATATACCAGAATATATAATATAAACGAAAGAGAGTAAGAGAGAGTAAGAGAGTGAGAGAGAGAGAGACTGACTAACTAACTAAAGCTCGACCCATTCCATCCGATTATAGATCATCATCAGCATTCAAGATACCATGTTATTCACGATGAGAACTACCCCAGGAGGAAGCAGGCCACCGAGTATGCCGATCACGGTCAGCTACTGACCCGTGCAGTGAGGGTCTCGCCCAGACGGGGCCGCACGGCTAAACCTAATCTTAGAGTACCGTCGGATTTTAATTGTTATATGAAACACCCATGCAAATAGGTGAACTCGTGAAACTGGACCTTTTTAGAGGGAAAACAACCTCTTTCAAATGAAAAGATCGAGTCACTCATGAATACGAGTGTTTCAGTCAACGAAAGGGGGGGGGGGGGGGGGGGGCATTACGCTGAATCGACGGCCGACACACAGGCGCTCGGTTCCCGATGCCAAGCTTCCGAGCGACGAGCCGCGATCCGAGAGTCTCGGTAACAACGAAAATTCGTTTGAATTAAAGACAAAAGCCACCGTAAAGCATCGATGAAATGTAGCGGAATATTCGACTCGAGTAGGATGATAAACTCGACTACTCTGGTAACCGAGTGCGGTGCGTGGGGGAGTGGGGGGGGGGGGGGGGGGCCGACGGCTGGAGTGAACTCGACTACCTGGTACCGAGTTGGTGCCCGGCCGGTCATCTGTCTGAGAGCACTGACACCTTGCTACAGTACTAACACAGCGAACCATCAATAATTAGAGGGGGGGGGGAGGGGGACAAACAAATTGCACGACTTGATCTGAACAAGGGTACTATCGTTATGATCCAAAGTCCATTCAAGCAATAAGATAATTAACGAATATCGTACACAGCCACAGCGTATTGTAGGTTAAATTTATCTTCCTCTTTGACTGGATCATCAATCGATAACAGTATGTTAATGAAATCACAAAATGGTTATAGATGGAGACGATCGATCGTAGCGCTCGGAAACCTGGGATCTGAAATCGTTTCCGCGTGATCAAGGCGATCCCAGACCCTACAGCGTGAGATTCATTGGTCTAAGCAACGTAAGTTCAAAACACAGAGAATGGTGGTACACAGGGAATGGTGGCACACAGGAAATGATTGTACATAGCGAATGATGACACACAGGGAATGATGGCACATAGGGAATGATGGCACACGGAATGATGGTACATAGGGAATGATGACACACTGGGAATGATGGCACATAGGGAATGATGGCACATAGGGAATGATGGCACATAGGGAATGATGGAATATCTGTAATATTGTTCATCATCATCGCCATCCATCACCATAGTGATATCACCTTGGATGTTTAGAGCGGCATTAAACCCCCAATATATCACGCCAGTCCTTATCACAGCAACAGATCAACTGCCGTCATCCACTGACCTGTAGCGGCTCGATTCGTCTCTCTCAAGTAGCTTTGATTTACACAGGGGATCAGTGTATGAGCTAGAGAAGACCATGTCTGGCGGTGATAAGCCAGAGAGTCGCAAGCCCCCACTGGCCCCAACAGGGACAACAAATGTTGTGATACGAGGCGACAACGTGATAGCAGCAAGGATAAATATCAGGGATTTTCATATTGTAGGATTTGCACAAAAACAACTATAGCTAGTTTCGTACAGCGCACCTACTTCACTAAAGAGTAAAGGTTTCAAAGAGATATCGATGAGGCGCGGATACTACCGGAGGCAACATTATGATGTAGTTCATTCGGCATACGTTTAACCATCATAATGTGCCATGATCATCACGTTCCTTAACTACGGCCACACATGGTGTTTCAAACACAGACTCGTCGGAGATCGTAACACAAATCGGTAGGTTCCACACTTCACGACATGCAAGGTCCATTAGCATTCAACACATTCATGGAACTGAAGTGGTAGCTTCACTATCACGACGACACCGGCTCCGTTCCAGTGATACTTGACTGTTTTGAAACCTTAGAATACCTATGTTGATACGAGAACGTCATCTTATGAGATAGATGGCGGGTATGTTAAGGAGACTATTATCGGCTGAGTAAAATGACTCTTCTGACAAAACATCACCTGCTGAGAGGACCTGTTCAGCACTTGTACATGCCGGTGTGACAATTTGCGTATATATTAATACAAGGCATTTTGAGCTCAGGGTTAGAGTGTCAAAGGTACGAGTTATGTGAGTGGGTTATTTTCATAGCACATTTGGCTGTCTGAGTACATCTCATTAAAGGAAACAAATGGTCTGGTTGTGCACTTAATGGAACATGATAGTTGCGTAACACTCAAGTTAACAATTCATCAGCAGTCGCATGAATGACAAATTGAAGTTCAACACTCTTCACAATGCTACACACCCAGCGTCTGTCTGGGTGAGTATTAAAGCTGATGTAATAAGTACATGGTGCGTACACCAAACTGGCCATCGCATCCACAAAACGGCTGTAGGACACAGCCGGTCTGGCGTCCACACCAGTTTCATCCGCTCATATCTCGTTTATTCGCCTGAAACACGCAAACCGCCACCAGCACCAGCTTGGTGGCGCTCCAGCAGGCCGACCTGATGGTGTTGACTGGGCTACAAGACACAAGCGGTCGCATACAGACCGTTACACGGTCATCAACGCACAGTTCAAAATGGAATAAAGCACTCGTATGCTATATATAGGCGCAATCGTAACGAGTTGGGTGTGCGGGAGATTGCTATTTAACTTTTATCAAGAGGCGCAATTTGCTTATCAGCAGGAGCAGGTGATAAAGGGGGACTAGAAGTAGGGTGAAATTTATAATCTGTGAAAATGGTTCTCCTCCATATCCGGTATTTGATGCTGATAATGCTGGTGCGCGCTTGCGCCTTTATTTCAACAGTGAACGTTCATGTGTTTTATTTGTACGCACAGGTGAGCGTTTGTACAAGCGAGTGTATGCTCGGGGGTGATTAGGTTTGTGCGAGAATGCATGTCATAAAGTGCCAACAGTAACCAGGTGAAAGTAAGCATACACAACATATGCTAATGAGAATCCCAGTTAAACGGAGTAATGAAGACTCCCGCCTATGTGATTAAACTGACTCACCGATGCTCTGAGCTGTCATGACAAGCGGTGCCGCTGTTGACACGGTATCGGCCTCTGGCGGCGTTCTCTTCAACTCGACCAGTTTCTTTTTCCGTTCCTCGTATTTCTTCTGACTATGTGAGACGTTGCCGATTGTATCATCATCTCCTTGATCAAGATAAACCGGGCTGTCGGCATCATTGTTGGCGGGTGGCACCCACATCTCCACCTTCTTAGCTTTGACCCGACTGCTGTCCATGATCTCTTGTCGTCCATGTTCAAGTTCCACGGCCAGTTGAATCGGCAGGGAAGCTGACGAATCGGGCGGTAGCGAAGTCGACTTTCTCTTAACGCGTATACTGGGTTCTGTCGCCTCAGCAAACATAAATGCCTTCTCCACGGCTGTGGAGACTCCGACCTTCTTGAGTCCTGTTACGGGATCCATATCCGGTGCGTTCGGATCCGAGGTCTTCCGTAAGTTTAGCGAACGCGCGAGATGACTGGAGCGCGCTGGTACACCATGTTTGGCGCTGGTACCATTAGTCCCAGAATAAATGCCGTCAGCTTGGCGCGAGTTGTCACTACCGCGTGGTTTATCAGCTCCAACTCGCAAGTTTGCTGGGTCGGGGTTGGCGCTGACTGGCCCCTCTCTACTAATACTGGCCGGCGCAGCCGTGGAGTGGCCTGCCGCTGTGACGGTATCGGTCGCGGCGGACTGACGGGGTTCCAAGCCGAGCACGTCATCAATATCAACATCATCATTATCTGTCCTAATACCGACCGTGGTCGGGTACTGGTTGGGAGGGGGCGTGGCAGGTAATGGCGGTACTTGTTGTGGTTCTGGGGTTCCCGACGCCCGCTCCAGTAGAGGGATAGGAGTGGAGGGCAGTCTGGGAGGCAGGTCTTCTTGCTCTTGTTGAGACTGGCGCTTCGACTCGTAGGACACGAGAACGATGCCGGAATCGTTATGCTCCCCGGCGGTCTCCGTGTCTTTATTAGCCGCAGCAGGATCGAATGTGGCCTCGAATGGATTATCGTCGTCGGATACGTCCGAATCGTCGACGACGGATTCCTGGTTGCCATCCGGATCTGAGAACAGGAGCCCTCGAGTGTCCGAATCTACTGATGTCACTTGGGTTGGAATGAGTTCTCTCGGGTCTGATTCTTCACGCGGGCTCGCTCCTCCAGCCGACGTCCAGGTGTCCATACTGTATGTGAGAGTATTACTGACGGGACCACTGTGGACGGGGGACACCAGAGGCGTGCTGTACGTAGACTGCTTCGTCGACGAGTCGTCGTCCAAGTCGAGTAACATGTGTGAGGAGTCGGCAGCACCCCCGCTGCCGGATGGGCTGCTGAGCGGGGCGGACAGGTCGCCGAGTCCCAGGAGATCGCCCGTGGTCATGTCGTCATCCCCACAGAGGGGGCGAGGCGGCGCGGGTGACGACGACATGCTCGTGTTGTCAATGGTGACGAACTCAGGTCGGTATTGAAAGTCGTCGAGATCGAGGATGATTTTGGATTTGCACTTGGCGTCATTGGACGCGGTCAGGGAGGTGACGTTATCTGAGAATCCTACAGGGGGAGGTGCAGCATCAATCACGAGCTCGTCCCCAGCATCCGTCGAGCCGTACTGGGAGGCGCGCGGCAGACTCTCCAACTGCGGCTCCTCTACGTCAATCAAACACTCCTCCGGCTCGTCGTCGTCAAAGCCAGGGAAGGCTTGTGGGGCGGCTTCCGTGGGTGATGTGATGGTAATGGTGGTCATGTGGGTGCCGTGTGGGTTACGGTAGCGCGGGGGGTCGTCAGCGGAGGGCGCGGGGGCCTCGACGCTCTCCTCCTCCTCACTCTCAACGCCCTCGTCAGTTCCGTTGATGTTGAGGATGGTTACTGACCGGTGATGCGTGTCCGCCGTGTAGTGAGCAGGTGCGCTAGTCACCTGTCCGCCCTCCGTCTCATCAACACTCGGCTTGAAATAACGAGCTCGCAACATCTCCAGCTCGCGTTTACGAGATGCCGTATCCATAGCGTCGAGGTACTTGAGCAAGTCGGGGTTGTTGTGGAGGAACTCGCCAAGGCTCGTAAACGTCTCTTGTTGAGGGCAAGATAAGTCACAAGCTTCGTGAGGGCTACTTGGAAACGGATCGGGCGAGAAATGGAGCTCCGATGGCCTAATCACACACCCTGTGCCCGTGTAGAGCGCCGACGCGTCTTTGCTAGCCGCCTGGTCGAGGTCTTTATCACAGCCTGTTCCAGTGTACAGCTGGCGAGCATTATTTATGGGGAAATCATCAGCATCTTGGTCACACTTCGGGTAGCTGTAGATTAGGTCTGTAGAGCAATCAGTGATTGGTGAGGGGGTTGGCAGTGGTTGAGATTCGTCTAAAGCCTTACTTATCGGTCTGGTAGTTGATGCGGTTATATCTTCGTCTTCGTCAATCACAACAGTATCCACGTCACTAGGGATAACTTCGACGGGATTCAATGTATCATCAGATACAGCCGCTGAATTAAAAAAAACCGTCGTAGACTCATTAGTCACTAGGTAGTCCGATATTAATTCCCCGGTGGGAAACAACACTGCGTTGATTTCGTCTAACAAAGTCGGCGACGATCCCACATCAACGGGGTCGTCGTCATGCGTTAGTACAACTTCAGCAGGCGAGAGGTCCGTTATGACAACAGAGTTTTCAGGCAATGTTTCCGATGTCTTGCAAGCTAGCTGAGTAATATCACCGTTATCGATAAGTCTGTCTTGGGAGGAGGTTAGAGACCTTGTATAATCTACGGACGACTTGTCATCTGACGTCAGACTAACAGGTGGGGCTAACTTACATTCATCCAGAGACTGACTCCGGGGTAGTGTCTCAGAAATCGTCACTTTATTTACCACATCGCTCTCATCACAGTCTACTGTGGCATGCTGCTTTCTGAGTTTAGATCGTCGTGACAGGCGTTTGGTGCGAGGGGGTGGCAACGGAGAGGAACTCAAACGACAACTCCAGGATGATGGCGGATTCGGTGTTACGCTATGGTGTCGCACGTTATGATTTGACGAGCTGAGTGGGGTAACATTTACAATATGAGATGTATGCTGAGGAATGGATGCAGTTCCTACAGGTGTATTAGATGTACACTGAGGGGTAGATGAAATGGATGCAGTTCCTACAGGTGTATTAGATGTACACTGAGGGGTAGATGGAATGGATGCAGTTCCTACAGGTGTATTAGATGTACACTGAGGGGTAGATGGAATGGATGCAGTTCCTACGGGTGTATTAGATAACGAGACTGTTGTCTGATCTGTGCTCAGTGCCTTAAAGAAGGCTGCCTCACGTTTCTTACGCGGCGATTTGAGGCGAGGAGGTGGAACTGGTGTCTCGTTGTTCACACACCACGTGTAGGATTTTGCTAGCCGGGCATGCCTGGCGACGGGAGAGCTCCGATGGTGAACAATATCTGTGCTTGCAGTAAAACCCTGTACATTGGGGTGTTGAGATTCAGAGAGATTCGGAGGTGAGACAGAAGTACCAGTGTTAATATCCAATGAGACACTTGACGATATCTGTCGCGGTGGTACTGAGTCACTTGAAGATGTTGTTTCACTCGTGGCTAAATGAGCATCATCCAGAGATATTGTGACAGCTGTCTGATCTTGAGGTACATGTGGATCTGGGTTGAGGGATTCGGAGATAAGATCTAATGGTGAAGCTGTACTACCGAAAGCTGTCTTTTGATCCTTTGTGGGATCAGAGCTGTTGTGAGGGGAGAGTTGTGTGACTGGTGACTTCAGCTGACTTTCTTGACACAGCGAGTTTGAATTGAGATCATCGATAGGAAGTGACTGACAAGCAAGCAGAGAGCGGTGGATGTCGTCTCGGGCAGCACACTGAATATATGTGTCGTGTTTGGCTGACGGAGAATGTTCGAGACGAGGAGATGTTCCGGTTAACTCCCTGAGAGATAGACCACCTTCACTGGAAACACGATCAGGATCAGCGTAGTCTTCAAGAGAAAGACAAGCGGTGCGTTCTGTTGGCGATATATAAGAAGGGATACACGCTGGACCAGAATTGAGAGATTCAAGATCTTTATCTTCCTTGAGCAAAGTATGTTCACTATTGTTCCTGAGAAAATGAGGGTCTGTATGTTGATTCAGCGGAATACTCTTTGTTTCTTCTGCTATAGGAATCGCAACTGCAGTATCTTCAATAGATGAGTCATTTCCCTGGCGTTCCACACAGGTGAAAACTTCATCATCTAGAGATGGGCTATCAGCATGGTCTTCAACCAGTGTCTCAAACACTGGGTGTGTGGCAGGAGATTCAGATGTGTCGTGTAGGCCTTGAGACAGATCGCGACTTCGTGCTTTATGGCGAGACAAATAACGGCTGTGGAATTCTTCTCGACGCCGAGGGACGCTGGATGCGGTCACGTGTTCATAACTATGGGTGTTGACGTAATCAATGTAGTCTTGTTCAGTCCTCTGAAACAATAGACCGTAATATGAAATCAGTTGTCATACGATACATATTTAGTTCAAACATCGACAGCTGCAATTATAGGGAGAAACAAAAATCACGGCCAGACAATGGAAATACGAAAACAGCATCGCCGTTCATAAAGTCAACAATCACGGCAACGCTAATGTCCAGCAAGTTCAGGTAAGGAAAGCAACCCATATGCAGGGGGGGGGGGGGGGGGGGGGGGTGAGTAGTATAAGTATTTATTTGTCGCTGCTGGGACATCCACAACCCCCTTTGGTACCCCCGTCAAGTTGTCTTATTAGGATGTCGGTGGTTCCCTACGATTCGGTTTAAATTCAAATTTTATTCCGAATGCGTGTGTTTCCGGTCAAACCTGAATCAGAAGAAGTTTTTGCTTGAGACTGAATATGGCTGCTTTCTGTGCCGCTGATCCCTGATGACCTGATAACAGTTATCACCCATTTCCCCCTAAGAATACAGACCACGTGACAAGCATCTTACCTGGCAACCGACCGAATCTGCGTACAGGTATAAGCTTCACACGCAAGGCATATCCAGTCATCACCTATCCATAGTTTCTTAGCTACAGCACCAGCACATTTACTCATAAGAATGATAAGTATCTGATCACAATGGATTTATATACGCATTACAAAACGAATCAGCGCCGCGGACAAGGTGCGTGTGTTGGGCGTAGAAGCGTCGGTTAACGGGAGGTCGATGCCGTACTGACTGCTATAGGTGGCCAGCTGCTACAAGCAACCAGCCCTGTCTAATTAGTACCACGGCCGATCCATATAGGCTAAAGCACCACGCCCCGGTGTGTAAGGATTAATCGCATTAAGCTGGCATTGTTCAAGGCAGGTGTACGGCTAGTTAGAAGCGTTTACTGTCGCTAGTTGGGGAATTTTTTTTGGGTGGCAATGCCGATTACCATTTGGGGATTTGTTCGTGTCCGGAGTAATAACTCGCGTGACCATCCGGGCGCACTATGTTAAAAGGTCGTTCCCAATCTCACACACGCACGATTAGGGAACCGTTAATGTGTGCAAAGGAGCATTCCATTGCATGATATGACTACCGACTGTTAAAAGGTAGCTGTGTCATGGAATGGCGGACACTCACACCAGGCTGTTTCTACCACAATCACACGACTTTTAAGTGAGGATAGATAACTTGATAAACACCTGAATTTGTGTATTTCTAGTGTTTCAGCTTAATCACACTGATAGTGTATCATGAAATCAACTTGGTGGATGACCAGACATCTGCAGCAAATACCACCAATCATTGTAGATAACACGTGCTCGTGTGCAGTAGTAAGTCGAACAAAGACAGATGATCGCCATGTGGGACGGAATCATGGCCTACTCTAGATTAGCCGTCTTTTACTCCCTGACAACATTGACTGATTGTAAAGAATAACAACGTGAAAATAACAAACTGCTAAAACAATGACGTTGTTGATAAGTTGCGGCCACTCCAGAAAGCTTAGCGCCCAGTTCGTATTGATGTCAAATTGAGAGATATTGTCCCTACGGTAGCACGGATCAAACGACCATGTCGCCATGTGCTCATTGACCTGATGCAGACCCTAGCGAATGAAGACATAATATGAGTTAATATTAACTACCTTGGTCTGTTGCAAAGAATATCTACTTCCTTCTTACAATCGTCTCTGATCTATAAACAGATGTTTTTGAACTTTCTATTCTCTAACACCACAAAGATTTCATTCGATTTTAATGACCTAATCAATAAAAAAAAAGCATCAGGTAATCTGCTAGCAGCTGGCTGAACCATACAAGCACCATGATTAACCCTACAATGAAACGGTATATTACAGGTGAGCATCAGCACTCCCCACCGCCATTAAGGTAACGTGACCTATATACACTTATAACCAAGAGAGACAACAGCTGCATAGTATACTCACTCTCGATCATCAGATATAACCATCTAGATTTTATCAACTTCCCTATTCGATCCGTAACACATGTGCGGAAATGGTATCGTGGGTTGCAATCGAAAACCGATACATACTATAGCCTTGAATATCTCCTGGGGTTGATCGTACGCGGTCCGTTCGATTGTTCAGATTGGAAACAACAGACATGGTCAATATCCAAACACAAGCTGCCGTTTTGTGGAATTGTATAAAAATTGTCATTAAGTTAAGTAGCTATAAAATGTTAAAACAAAATGAACACGATCCTCAGGTGTTGAAATAGCGATCGACAATAACAAGACGACATTCCACGGCTTAATGAACACTGAGGAATCAGCTGGGGGGGGGGGGGGGTGGTTAAAGTCGTCAAGAGATAACTCACTTAAAGACTTAAGAATACTTTTCATTTCACATTAAAGACAACTCACTTAAAGGCTTTTTAATCAAGACACGCATTTCACAATGTTACGTGAATTTTTTTGGGTCGAAATAAGCAACACCCCTGTTCAGGCATTCCGGTATTACTAGAAGCTTCAGAGACAAATCAACGACTTCGCGTCAACAAAAATGTTAATTGATCATGGCCTCGGTCACAAATAAAGCTTCAGGGTGAATCTATTTACACATCAATGACACGTGGTTTGATCGAAATGGCTCCTCGGCTCTTTTACCTACCTGTTACGATGTCCTACCAGCAAACACACACATTTATATCGCACGGGAGAGCTATTCTTCCTTGTACCTCATTCAAACCAGCGATAGTATACGGTTAGGCGTATACGTCCATCCTTACACGGTTCGCCTCACGCTGAGTCAGTCCAATCAAACAACAAAGATGAGCACCCAGAAATAACTCTGTCCATCCAAGCGTCAAACGTGGTTTTGTCGGGCGAAGTGACACGCGCTATCCTGGCTCTTTAAGTTAAACGACAACAGGTCACACTCAGAAGAAAGGAAAGTTTATATAGTTTCATTGCATGAAATGCGTAAGAAACCATGTGCGCGTTGTATTTATATATAGTGGTTGAAGTCCAATTGAACAATAATACGCTACCACAGCTGGCTAGCAATATCTTCAAATATTCATTCCATTGATCGATACCCCTTGCCACAGCTGCAGCAACAGGCAACACAGTGGTCGACGAGAGAATGAGATCGGAGCTAGGGGAGGATGCTCGCGAGATTGAACGCGACACAGGTGTGGCCAGCGCAACAAAACAATAGCTGCTCACAAGTCGTCTGCTTTCCCCACTATTTCGCGCCAGGAAGGAGAATGGCAACCGAAGCGCGCAGCTCCTGTCCAGCCACGGGTGGTGGATCAATAATTTAGCAATAATGTAATGTTCCTCCTGCTGGATTAATAGGTGATCAATACCAACTAAAACCACACAATGGAAGTGAGTCTGGTTTGCGTGTATTGTATATTGTTCCAGAGAACAGAGTGTCAGGTGAGAGTAATCATTGTAACGAAGCGATTCCAACCGCGAAAATCAGCTCACAAAAACGCACACACAACACATAAGTACATATATCCTAGTCGCAGACTTCAAAGATCAGCTTGTCACAGCAGTGTTTGACCAAAATATGTTACCACTAAATTCCCTTCGCCAGATGATTTCGCCGACTTTTACCAGTGGTAACCAGTTCATATCTGTAGAAGTGACAATTTGCAGCTTAGTAATACATACGCATTCAAAAGGAACCTAATGCAGGAATGCTTGCGGTCAGATGCAGGACACACATAACGTGTCGGAGTGCACACCGGTCGACATCGTGTTATGTAAATAAAACACGGTCATTGGCAGAGTACCATTGGCAAAGCCACCCACTTGTATACAGTTATGCAGATACACAGATTTATACGTCTCAGGTTTAGTCAGACAAATGATATTGGACCCTCGGGTTGCCGAGACAGCATCGTAAAACCGTTCATTTGAGAGTCATAACATGCAAAATTAATGGCAAAACTCCATGGTGGTTACGAGTATTTGGGACAATTTCTAATAAACTCCAAACCTGCCTAATTTAAAGAATGTCTGCAATACGGGTGATTACCAGCTTGCATATGTTCAAGCGATTGTCCTGTATAAGTTACCTTGTGTACACCAGTTGTGGAAACTAACAAGTCAGATCAATGTCAGGATTCAATTTGAATATTGACTGTTTACCTGAACCAACTGT
Source organism: Urechis unicinctus (assembly GCA_034190875.2). NCBI lineage: Eukaryota > Metazoa > Annelida > Polychaeta > Xenopneusta > Urechidae > Urechis > Urechis unicinctus. Next base: position 53,425,880 of record CM067350.1, on the reverse strand, counting down.
AGTCAAATTGGTCAGTGATGTAAAATGTAACTTTCCACCCCGGTCGCGCATGTGAACAGCATTAGATTCAAAGAATAATTTTAGATGGTCATATGTAGATAAAATAGGCTATATATTAATAGTGGTGCTCGGAAGTTTAGTATCGGGAACCTAGCGCCCACATTACACATACCTCCTCATGCAGCGCTATGCTGTTCCATCTGAACTGTGGGCATGCAGACCTGAGATCATACCAAGCGATGATGATCAAACCTGTATTTCATCCGATATGCGACCATTTGATCTCCAATCATCTGATCAATAATAATTTGATTTTTAATAATAACGATTAATGATCAATAACCATTTGATCAATCAATGATCACCCGGTCAATATAAATCTGATCTATGATCATCTAAACAATGACCATTTGATCTATGAGCATCTAATAAACAATCATTTGATCGATATTCCCCTATTCTATGATCACCTAATCTATGATCATTTGGATCTGTTATCAGGGATAGTCATCAAGACCCATGTTTAAGCAACACCATGACGATGTAGCAGAATCCTCTTACAGGTCAACGGCCAAGGAAGGTATCAGACCATGATGACTGCTGAACGTTATGATCACATTCGTGACCGACTGATTTTTAGCATCGAGATATTCATTTTGGATCGACCCATTATAAAATCCCATGTCCCCACACAGTCTCAGCAACTGCCAACATTCAAACGATCCACCTCTTTGTTGATTTTTACATGGTTAATGATAAATCACAATAACAAATTCACAGTCATTGTCTGTGTTATGTTATGTCTTTGCCATGCGACGTTTGTTTAATGTGATGACTATGTCATGTGACAGCTGTGTCATATGTCTGTGATGTGATGTATGTCTCATATTGACTGTGTGACGTGATGTCTGAATATTATCTCTACACAGCATGTGATGTGTCGATGTAATGTGACATGTCACTGTCATCTGATGAATCTGTAACATGCGATGTTTGTGCCATGTTCTGGTCCATGTGACATGCGACGTTTGTGTCATGATATGTGCATGTGCTGTTTGTGCCATGTCATGTGCTTGTCACGTTTGTGACATGTCATGTGCCTGAGACATATGACGTTTGTGCCATGTCATGTGACGTTTGTGCCATGTCATGTGCCTGTTACATATGATGTTTGTGCCATGTCATGTACCTGTGACGTTTGTGCAGTGTCATGTGCCCCTGATATGTGATACATTGTGTTTTGTTTGTGTCATTTTTGCTTGGGCTGGGGCATTAACATACAGCATGGCTTTGGTTGGGACATTACCTCTGAATCAATACATGTAATGGGTGGCACCTATAACACGGTGGACATGGTGTCCAGTCGGCCTTGAACCTCTACCATTTCATGATAGAATGTGAGACACCTACCAGCAGAATTTGCTTCCCCTTTCCCACTAGCTCATGCAGCTCTGAAGAATTCTCAGCCAATTGCTCAGTCAAGTTACTGGCAAAGGAGTTATTTGGGGTGATGGGTAGGGATCTCCACAAGTCATCTTCCTCTTCTGTCACTGCAATGCCAGTCATAACACCCCATCATGCTTCACAGTACACTCTACACCATCAAAACTTAGCTGCTGACTAGGAGGACAATTAGACATTGATGGCGGCCCATTATATCTGGATTATGAAACACTAGGACTTAACAGCCACTGAGAAGTTGGTATTTTGATCTAAAATCATTCAGAATTTTGTGAAGGAGTGATAGAACAAGAGGCCCACTCACCTGATACAGTGCGGAAAACAGGATCATTGTCAACTTGGAAAGCAAACTCCTTGTCCAAATCTGGTATTCCCAAATCTGAACTGTTGACACCCTCTGCATCTGAACTCCATTTGTCCACAAAATCATCTTCAAATCCAAGAGTTAAATCTTCTATTTTTTCATCTGTTTCTTCAGGATCCACCCATGGACCATGCACAGAAGACGCTGACATGGCCATATCTTTCCAGGGTCCTAACAATGAACAGCTAGGACAATGTATAGCATCCTGCTTTTCTGGTGCAGTGACTGGCTTTGTTTGGAAGCACTCAAATAGTTCCTGGCCAGAGATGGGTAGCAGGGAGTCAAGAGATTCAACATCAAATGGGTGTATTTTGTGTGGGATTTGGATCACTGAAGGTTTCTTTTTGGGCGTACGAATGCCTGTAATTCTCTCCTCTGTAACCAAACATAGTGACATCACAAGCTATGAATGAATAGGATGCAGTGAAAGATGCTCTTTGTTCATTGCAATATCAAATAGAATCTGACTGGACAGTGACAATGATCAAAGTGGTTGTACCTTTCTTATCTTCATGGAGCTGGTGAAATGGATCAAGGTCTTTGATGATGCTGCTTCTCTGTCTCCTCTGCATAAAAATTACAACAAAATAATCATCCTGCTCTAGATCAAACAAACAAACCTCCCTACTTTACTAAGTGATCGAGCAGAGGGCGCACCTTCTGGAGAGACTCAGCTTCCTCTGTCAGTTGCTTGACCTCGACAGAGAGCTGCTGCTCCTGTATGATGACGCGGGCTGTACACTGGCGCACTCGCTCATACTCCTTCTTCAACCTGTGCAATACCAAGGACATAAAAGATCATCATACCACAGCCTAGCTCACAGTGCACTGGTACAGGGCAGGTCGGAGGTATGACGGCATTTGTTTCTAGCAATAAAGACCAGTATACGAAGCGGCCGGAGATCTCTTTGTGGTAGAACTACTGGCAGCAATGTAGAAACATAGTCTGAATGATACATTGGAAAAAATCTTAATTCAATTGTAGAAAACTGATTCTACATCACATTATAACACCAAAAACTAAGCTCTACTTCTCTGTTCATAGATTCAAAATTACATTCAGATAAAATGACTTGTCAATTGTTGTCAATTTACCTGTTAATGATTGTTTATTTACCTGTAGGCCACAGCAGCTGTTTTCAAAGCCTCATCTTCCACTAAAGCTTCAATGTCATTGTGGTATCCTCCCTCTGTGGGGTTCTCACCGACCTGTAAAATATGGGTCAAGGTCACATGAATGCGACAACAATCAAAGAATGATGTGTAAACATTTGTACATATTTACTCATTGGTATACCTTTGACTACACTCCTAGATCAGTGAACATCACATAATATTAGTAAACAGAAGGCAGGCCGTCAATATGTTACATGCCCTCAAGTCTTCTCTTTTAAAGCAGACCATATTATTGTACCATCGTTATGCTATTGCTCACAGTCTTGTACACCTACTCATCTACCAGCCTGGGGCAGACAGCCAGTTGGTCAAAACAATCAATGTCATAACCAGTCTTGTTTTATGTTCAGGCTACACTCAACTGTAAAGCGCCACCTAACCATAATGATAAGCCCAAGGTCGAACTTCACTTGTTTTACAATTTCTAGATCAAGTAACCTTGTTCTTAGTGGTTTTATAAGTAGATATTTTGCCAAGCAAATTGGCTCTGCATAGCAAACAAGTTAATGGAACACAATATTTGCACAATATATAATATAGTGGTATCGAGGTATCTTCATTTAGTGAGCTACATAATGTTGTTTACACAATGGTGTAACTGGGTGGATGGTTGAGATCAGTGACTGAAGGCATGATTATACCCACACCCTTCATTACTGATTCAGATAAGCTCAGCATGATTTAATTGATATTGTTCACAGCATCCACAGCACATGGATATTGTGTGTCTATCATTATAATAAGTACAGAAATGGTCACTGTCTATATAACAATGTCTAGCATTGGCTGTACAGACTGCTTCCTTCATCCATACAGTCAGCAGGAGCCATGTAGAATAATTCCCAATACACAAAACCACAGTCCCTAACATTCACAAATGACTAAGTGACAAAACACACAGCACTTACTAGAGCCTTACTTAATCAATGAATTTGTATACAAACATGTATGACACAACATGCAAACCATACAATACTGAATGTTTAACAATACATTTATGCCATAAACATCTAAATACCAATCAAAAAGAGCTATTATACCACCCAAGAAAATCACAGATGCTATAGAATGTGACACTGCAACACACCAATGCTTAACTGACATGCCATTAACAAACACATCTCAGGTTATCGGTCATGACATAGTCACAAGTCAAAAGAGGGCAACATTGGTGTGGCAACCATTTTCAGGGGGCACTTTATTATTTTTAAGGTATGTTTTTTTGTTAAATTTTCAGAAAATATTTCAAATGATATTTTCAGAGGAGTAGCCCCATTGTGCTGGCTGCAATCCACTTAACTACAGCAAACATGTGGGTAGAATTAGTACATTCAGCATTCACGATGCGGGTGCAATACATACATTCTTTGCTTAACTATGACACGGCTCCATTACATATATTCAATGATCCATTCCTAACGAATAGCAGTATCGTACATGTGCATCCCAAATACATGGTTTTTCTACCAATCAAACCAGAGACTAAGGTAAAAAAATGTATCATATTTTGTGGTTATCATCTGAAGAAAAGGAGAGATAAGAACTTGTTTGGTACATAATAGGTAAAAACAACCTTTTTCTCGTACAGAGACAGGATCACAACATAAAAGACCCCACATGATCCATGGGAGAGGAAAGAGGAGCACGAGTACTCATAGAATAAGGTCAGAATGTGTAGGTTTATAAACAGATGTGATCAAGATGAAAATCACCATACCATTATTTCCTATGCACTTCATGATGTATTGGGGAAGTCTTAATGAAGGGCTTACAATACACCACAGAGAAAGTGAGGTGAAAAGGGTCCTTGGCTGTTAACCATGTGTCAACACAATGTGCAAAGTGGAGTTCAAACCTCGAATTGTGCAGTGATGCAAACAACTAATGATGAGAACTGCAAGCATACTTGATTGATGGGAAAGAAAGTCTTAAGTAAGTATGACAATAACTAAACAGGAGTTAGAAACGCAGACAGTAAGATATCAGGTATTAGTAATGATACATATCACTAATCTCACCTAATTGTTTTGCCGAACTGACAAGCTACACATGTGAATAAAAACGTTATGAATTATATTGTGAGAACTTTGTTTTCTGAGACAAATCACACCAATAGTTTTGACAAATCTGGAGAAAATAGAGCCACAGCTGACAGTTATATATTCCCAACCCCTTCTGAACATCCAACAATTACAAATGTGGCAAAATGACGATGAAAACTATTTTGCTTATAATTTCAGAAAATCATTAATTGACACTAAAGAAAACCCTTTTTTTCTGCAGGAAGCTAACATTATCTGATACAGCATACCAAAGAGCATAAATTTAGAGTGTATTCCAGTAACCAATAATCAATTTATTGAAATAATGTCATCATTTTGTTTTGGTTACCAAAGACAGACATTTACACATTACTCCAGGTGTCACCTGATTGTTGCATCAGGTGTGTAAAGTGTCACTATGCACAGGATATTAGTTGTTAAACACTCCTCAGTGTGCAGCCTTCATAAGCAGAACACGAAAAAACACATAAAATACCACTCACCAACTGACGCAACAAGGCAAGACGCTGAACCCACAACTCCGATCTCCTGGTCTCCCTCACCAGCTCATCCTTCCTCCTCTCCTAATCACAACCAACAAGGCAATTATCAGGCAAATTACCTCCACACTATCAGCATGGACATTAGAGATTGAAAGTAGTAAACAGCACCGGTCGGAGAGAAAGGTTACATTGTTAAGGCAATTATCAGATCCCAGCACAATATGTCAAGAATGACCTTAATCTCACAGTGATGCGGATATACAGTCACAGGTGCCCATGATATGTCCGTGAATCATCAACACAAATGGTTTTATATGCACTGTCTAATATTAATTGATGCCCAAGGAATCCTCCTATTGAAAACAGGTGGGAATATGTCGTTGCATATCAATGAGGTGGTATTGCACTTCAACAGCAAACACCTTGTCATTCTTATCAGTGTAATGGATAGGCCGAATATCAGGCATACAGCCATACAAAGGTCACACATTAATTGTCCACTTCTGTCAAGTGCGCATCCCAGCTGTTAATTGAAAGGTACTGATAAGATTGCAAGAGGGAATCGTTTTCATCATAACGTTTCTGATATCATAACGCAACTTGGGCCATCAGTGGTTTACCAAGTGCGTTCGTATCAGATGGATTTTGCGAATGATGGATGGAAACTACAGGTGCACGACAGGTGGGCAATAAAGCATGCACCTGTCATGATAAACAAACACATAAACAAAATTCTGGCAACCACCACATTTGCTCGCAATAGTATTCAACAGGTCCAGGAAGAAAAGGGTTAACTCATGTTGACATCATCTGTGGTTAGTGATATGACTTACTTTGAGAGTCATAAGTCGCCTCTTGTGTGACTCCAGCTCTGAGACCCTATAAATATACACCCATACACCGCCAGTGATCATGATTGCATAATCGGATTTATCTATACAAAGGCCACGCATCAAGAGTTATGGAAGTGTGCATTAATCAGAATACATTAATCAAGTAAATAGATCATGCATTAATCAGGTCAACAGATCATGCATTAATGGTTCAGAAAACATGATACATATTTATCTTACAACGAATAAGCCAAATATATTCTAGTCAGTAAGTCATGCATAAATCAAAGTGGCAGACATGATTGAATAAATCTGCAAAGCTGGCATGCTTTCATTTGTTAATACATCTGCATATGTTCTATGCACATTGCCATGCATACATCTATAAGCCATTGTGCTATGCATACCATAAAATATATTCATTAGTTATGCATCATCAAATCAATTCATATCTTGTCATAGCATAAAGCCTCTTTTAATTAACATGCCATGAATATGGTAGGTGCTTGGTTTATACCTGGCACGTTTGGTGGCCAAGTCTGTTTTAGGCAATCGATGGGGTAGGATGGACAGGGTATTCACTGGTCCATTCAACTTCAATCCTAGCACAAATACAATCAAAATTTATACTGATGATGCAAACAGCAATTTCTCCAATTTTGAGAAAATAATCAAACAATTCTGGTTGTTTTCTTGGTGATAGAACTAAAGAGACACTCTGAGGCCAACACTGACCTATTGACCTGAATTTAGGCTGGTCAATATTACATAATCTCTCCCAGAACACAGGATAATAACATTTGGCTCACAATATGTCATTAACTTTTATCCCCAGGTTACAAGGAATCACCTGAGCATTTCATGTTTGACCCTAGCATTGATCCATATAATCCCACTGTTGACATGGCTCTTATCAACAAAGCCAAGCATACCTTTCTTCAGATGCCTGACCAGGTGACACACTATTGTGAATTCATCAGAATTAAGGCGGCCGTCACGGTCCATTTCCCCCATGTTCCAGACCACAGCCAGTAGATGGCGACACAGTCCTGAGTTGGCCAGCAGATTGCGGCTGCTCTCTCCTGGTGACATATTTTCTCATACATGACTGAGCAATTCACTGTTGATGTATGACAGCATTCAGACCAAACAACAAAAAACACTACCATCATAACATTAAACATAATACATTTTGCAATATGAGTTACGTTTTATATACACCATCAAAGGATAGAACACCACATCCAAAAAACACTAGATGAATAGATTTTGATATTGAAATTTTCTTTCACACATCCATATGACTGGATGTGGAATCTAAAGCAGGTAGGCATAACATACACCATGGGTCAAGTATATGTAGTCTTTGGGACAGATATACCTGACAAACTTCCCATGCCATGAACATCTACAGCCTTGAAGAGACGTTTGTAGGCTGTCCACTCAGTCTGACGCAGGAGTGGTATGGAAGCAACTGATCGGGGCTGGGGGCGTAGAGAGTGGGGCAGGTCAGATGACATGACCTTGCCACGCATGTGCCACTGAAGGAGATGCATTGCCAGAACGAACTCGCTGGCATCAAGCATGTTGTCTCGCGGGACATCCACCAGGTTCCTGATATGATGGGAGAGGTTTACTATTATTTGTTGATAGGAATGTTATTGATATCATTGCTAGTTATTTTCAGATATATCACTGGTTCACTTTTTACCAGCATACAGCAGAAATATAAAAGATATCTGCTTTATATATAAAAAGTTTTCAAAAAATATATCTGACACTGTTGTTGTAAATGCTGGTAGCTCTATAGTGGTGTTTGAGTGAGAGTATGATGAAGAGAGGGAGAACTAGGCCTACCATATTCGGCTGAGTACATGGAGTGAGAGCTTGGACTGGAGGAAGAATTCGCTGGCCTTCTCACCTGATAAGAAGACACAGGCATGAAAAGGAGACTCTGGCTGATACATGCACATTAGAATGCGACATCACACCTGGGCAGTAAACATTGCTGTGATACCGGGCACACTTGAGATCAATGTAACACTAGCAGCTACTGTAAAGTGTTATAAATCAACGGAAGATATCTGGCTGGGTGGCATATTTGAGTCTGCTGGCGTGTAAACCACGATGCTGGTAGCTATGATAGATAATATACCCAGGTACACAGCTGAATATATGGATTGAAATTGACCATTTGCTGTCATGGGTAACATAAGCAAACAACTCTGTTCTAGAAACTGAAAGAGGAATGTTGGCTGCAGTTCATTATATGAAGGAATGACAAGAGGGATACAAAAAATAGTAAACACACATTTAGAATTACAGACAGTAGAACTGACAGCATTCAAAGGAATAGAATTATCCCTCACAAAGTTGAAATAGTCAATATTTGAGAAGCCCTCGTGTCATGATGGTTCAAGTAGCTCTGTGAATACCTCACTTATACAGGTATCAGAAGATACCAATGCTCAATAAACAAACCACTGTTAATGTAACTTAATACTGACATGAGTATCGTGGTTCTAGGCTAGCAGAAACTCTAACCAGGAATTCGATCGTGACTGGACTGAGACATGGTGGTGCATCAATTACAACTCACAAAATCAGCTCCACAAATCCAAGGTTAAACTTAACTGCTCATTGGATAACAACACAACAGACTACCATATATCATTTGAAGAGAGTCATGCATGAGCTTTCTTAACTTCAACTAAATGTTAATCCTCATAGAAAAAATCCAAAAAAATCCTGGAATTAAAAAAACCCCTAGACTAACCAATCTCTGATACACTGATGTATATGAAGCCTAAAATAGTGACACCGCGAAGTCATTAAATAATGCCACTGCAAGAATTACAGGCGGGATTGATCCATTTTCTGACCAAACAAACCTGCCTGCATTTAACTATATATGATGTTTGTCCAAAGTGAAGTTTACAGTCAGATATTCTATCCATGAGAACAGAAAACAATCGCCATGTCTAAGATCAACTGGATCTCACTGGTTAGTAAACTGTGTGTGCTGCTAGTGTTAGCAGAAATGGCTAATGAAGGATATTTACTGCAATCTGTTACAACCATTATTAGCTATTTATACACAAGATACTATAAAGCAATATGAGTTCAATTACAAAAAACTAAGCCAAATGCCTTATATATTATAATATTGGCTGACAGCAACAAGGCATGTGTCATATCAAGCTGCCTATATCCATTCTATGGTGTAAGAAATCTGAATCATGTGATGCTTTAATGTCAACAAATACTTGATTATTACATGTACTGCATGAAAATTCTACAGTGAAGAATTCAGCAAATCACCAGACCTCCCTCAAACTTGCTTTATACCAGTATTTCACAGTTGCCGTCAAACATGTCATGACATAATATTCAACTTTAAATAATAAAATCAGAGCAAGATGGCTACCAATGAACTTATGCTACAGAAAGATAGTACAGGGGATTTTGAAGATTAAAACCCACTCACTGGGGAGGAGGCCGTCAATGGGGTGGAGGCTGAAGAACAGTGCCTCATGGCGAGTACGCTCCTCATCACTGATCTCACCAAACTCAATCATATTGCCACTGATAAATCACCTAGAGAAGGCAGAATAAACAGATAAAGCACATCCTAAAGGTACCATTTGTAAAACAGGGAGTTTATTAATAAATGGATGAACGCTTGATAATGATATCATTACATGACACGATAAAGGGAAAAGATAACATATTATGTACCATAAGGAAATGTTAACCCAAGAAGAACCCCTGCGTGGATGTATTATCTCAATATAGATGTCCAGAAGTTGGATATGTTTGGGGTTTTCTAACACATTATCATAGACAAACATATTGATGTACACTGAGTGCATGTGTGTGTGATTTCATAGTGATAAGCAAACATTCACATTTCTGGAAACTACCGAACTGTTCGTCTGAGGACTTTTAGGTGTCACAGTATTTCATATGCTGATTGATCTAGTAAGGAGATTATGTACAATTACATATATAAGTTTGCCTATATGTTTTAAGCCGCAATGAAGAAGCCAAGGTACAAATTTCATGTTATGGTTGTAACATTGCCTCCAACACAATTATTGATCCCATTATCTGAATAACACAACAATATAAAACATGTAACAGTGTAATTGTAAAGAGATGACAGAAACAATATATAATTCCCATAACGATCAGAAATGCTAACAATACACTTATTTTACAACTGGTTACAGTAATCCTACATGTCCATTCCCTCATTCTTTCATAATTAGCAGGCAGCAATCAGGAAATAGCCTTATATGATATTATTCGATTATTGATAACCAGATAAACGGTATTAGGGTATTCCATCAATACTCAAATAACATTATGATGGAAACACATTTCTATGAACATAAGCTGTAAACCTCACCATCTATGAATTAATGAGAGACATGCCCTCCTGTTGATATTCCATATTGTGTGACTTTTATTAAAAAGTGTTATGTCCAATTTTCATTCAATAACAACTTCAGACAACTAGACCGATTTGCCGAACTACCATTTACAACGACAGGGGCAGCACAGTAGCGCATGGATGTTTACGGAAGTGAAAGTTTGAAGATTAGCCACTAGATGGCATGTTAGTTCGACAAATCCCGAGTCTTGGAAATAAGTGCATCTTCTTTGGTGGGGGTTCTCAATAATTTATTTTCCTTACATTAACTCGCATAAAAACAAAATGAGAGTCTTTATTAACACAACTTGCTTAGCTCTAGGAAAACACCACGTTGAACATTCCTGTCGAGTGCTAAGCAAAGTAAATCAAATCTTGGCTAAGTATTAATTTATCATAAATTCGTAGATGAGTTAAACTATAAATGCATCAGTGGCATTATGCAATGTCTTCAACGTGTCCTTATTTCAGGTTCCATATCCGTAAGCGTATCAGAGATTGATTGGCCGCACTGTGGGCCTTCAAACCAATATATATATATATAAATATATATATATATATATATATATATATATATATATATATATATATATATATATATTATGTATACATATATATATATATATATATATATATAAATACATATATACATATATATATACATATATATATATATATATATATATAATATATATATACATATATATATATATATATATATATATATATATATATATATATATATATATATATATATATATATCTATATCTATATATATATATATATATATATATATATATATATAAATATTTGTAGGGGGTATTTACTTTGTCGCTCTTTTAAATTCGGTAATAATATTCTCTTATTAAAATGTACAAACGCCAACCATCGAAAACTAACATACTCAGTGCCCATTAGATTGAATTAAAATTTGAGTGGCCTCCCCATTCGGTATAATGATTCTCGCGTTATCTCGGCAATTCTCGCATGTATCTCACATGATATGATGATGGTGGTCGCGGCAGACGAAGGACGTACATATTTTACACTTTAACTTAGATTCTGAAAAGCAACTTTAAATCGAAATATTAACGCTTGAGACTGTACCCATAGCTCAAAGATAATGTCGTGTGCTGCAGTATCATATGTGATATCGTCGTTGGCGACTTTATCATTCATCGTATTCGGTAGGTGTCGTGTGTAAATTATTGTGATGTGTTTTGTCAAGTGGATTACTGTAGACTTGAGTCTTGACCCTCACCTACTTTTTTCTATTTAAATTTGAATACTGGTATGTCCATTTCAAGAAGTTATACGCTATACTCCATCCTCATCCAAATCAACATGACTGAGTCAATGATCGGGTCAATCTTTGAAGCGAACCCATAACTGGGGACTTATACTTATAGTTATAGTTATATACTGTTAACTTTTGAGCTTGTGCTCCCTCTTGGTTCTTGAGAAAGGCGTCGCCAATATAGAGAATTCGCTGATAAGACCTTACCTTCACAGTGTCCACTTGATGTAACTAGTCTAATTTAATAAGTAATCAGTATTATATATGGCAAAAGAGTCTCAGGAAGCGCAATTATTTGTAAATATGCATAATCGCCTAAAATGTGCGAGCCAATTAACTTTTCCGAATTAAATTTCAATAAGGCGGCAAGATTGCGCAACGCAAGTCTGTTGGAAGCGGACTTGTTATGATGCTGAATAAAGGAGAGAAAAGGACAACTAGGTCGAAAAGTTATAAGGTATAAATCTAGTATTAATTGACTCACCTGTGAAGTGTATTAGCAGGCAGATGATGACAATAATGGTATGAAAACATCTCAGAAATTCCGGGCGGTCGCTTACGACAACGACATGGAAGAGACTGGTTGTTCACACCGGAAGTTATAGGGAATTCTTCTCAACAGAATTCAGAGTGGAATTTCGCTGAAAAGCTAGGAAATAATCAAATATCAAGTGTTCTCCTTGATATTAGTACCCAAAAAAACCCATAGCATTTAAACTCAGTCAATACGCTCACTGTAGGTGGCTTTAAATTCTTCTCAGTACATTTTTTAAAGTGATAAGTGATGATAAGCATGTTTGCCAATCTGCCGATAAAGGTGGGTTTTCCTGTTAGACCAACAAGGGAATACCCAATCGACTGTTGGTCTGTTGGGCTTCTGTTAACAGGTATAAAAATATGTTAATTTACATCTGTCCACAAGTTTTTATATTAATTATTGAACATTTATTCTATAAACATTCCATAATGGGTACTAAAATTGTCTTGTGATCATCGTACTCAATGGTTCACTTCTTTTCTCTTCTCTTACAGTTTTTATATGAATTTATGAATCATAGAGCGGGGTTGTATTGCCAATTGAAATAAATGTTGTGGTTTCAATAACCCTACTTACCGTGGCTAGAATATCCTTTCTGCTCTAGAATTTTGATTCCTCTTCAGTCAGAAAAAAAAAAATCAATTGCTATTAAGAAATCTTTTCAAGACGTCAGTGATAATGTTGCAATTTCATACATTCTAGTTTAATGTCTCAACACCAGGATTCTGTATGAAACCTGTATTCTATTGATTGTTATCTAAAGGTACATTGTTCCCCCTCATATCCGTAGACTTCCATATGCTCAACCCCACAAACTATCTTTTGCTGATGATAGGATGAAGGAATTTTGAGTAAACCTTTAACTATAGTCGGAATTTTACTTGACTTAATGAAATCTTGTTTGATCCTTTTATGCGCCACACTCGGGTGTGAAAGAAAAATATAATGACACATAGTGCTTGCAGACTTAGTTTTTATAAATAGATCAAGTTTTTTAGCACAAGGAAATCTGTTATTGGGAACCATGTGCCTGTGGACAGCTTCATCACCAGTGACTAACACCTTAACTGTTTGTTGCTGCTTGTAAAATAAATGGTTCATATCAATTTCATAAACTCCCAGTGACAGTCATCAGCACGTTGTGACATTGATCTGTTGACCTCTACTTGTTATAATAATACCCATTTTATGTTGCAGGTTTATATTATGTCATTTCTGGACAGGGATACAGGTTTGATATTGGATGGTAAGTGACAAGTGATGATATTTGTTGGTCGTTTCGTTTGTTTGCTGTGTGGTGACTTATTATTCTCAAAGCGCATTTAGATTCATTCATCATCAGTTAATTCAAGTTGTATATGCGACATGACTATTGTATGTCTTCAGGCTACTTGACAACACCTCGCCATGGATGTGGGCTAACCTGGGCATTGGTCTAGCCATCTCCCTGTCTGTTGTTGGTGCTGCTTGGTAAGTGAACCATTCGTTGCCATGTTTATCATCATGACTAGCTCTTGTTTGAAAGGAAGTTGCATGCATTGATGCATAATTGAGAGGAGCAGACCTCTAGAATAAAGGTAACAAGTAGGGACACTGACTTCCACATTACATAACCCCACATTTCATTTAAGTACTGTTGTAGGGTATTTTGAATAGATGTATTAACAAAGAAACACTACCAATTTAGATTGCCATCATCAAAAATATCATAGTAATATGAATTCCTATCCCAGGACCATATCCAACACACTGTTTAGTAATGATCATTCATTACTATCCTGCATAAAATAGAGTGTAAATATTTAGCATTAGTATGAGTATGTTCGGGTGATGGAGATAAGTGTTGTGTGTAGGGGTATATACACAACTGGATCCAGCATTCTGGGTGGTGGTGTCAAGGCACCCAGGATCCGTACCAAGAACCTGGTGAGCATCATCTTCTGTGAGGCTGTGGCCATCTACGGCATCATCATGGCTATTGTCATCAGCAACAACATCTCTGTGAGTTCACTTCTACGTCAGCGTGTGTATCATCGCCAGCTTACATCTGTATTACTGTCATAGTTGCTGTCTTTGTTGTTGCATTTAGGTCTAATATCAAGGCTCCCAGCAGTATCTTCATATCTGACATGAAATCTTTTGATATTCCTTGTTGTTGTATGGGCACACCATACTTAGCCTGACTAATCAATGATGGACTTTCTTCCGTGTTGTTGTATGGGCACACCATACTTAGCCTGACTAATCAATGATGGACTTTCTTCCTTGTTGTTTAACAGATTTTCAATCCTGAAGAATTACTAGACAACGTTAAGCTTAAGAACCAGAACTACTTTGCTGGTTCGTGACTGCCAGTCTTCTGCTCTATTTTTGTACTCATTTTTAATAAATTACCCTCTCTAATATATAGTGTCATCTAAAAATCCATAGTTTATGGCCAATGCTGATGCTATGAGATATAGATACACATTGGATGTGACTTGTGTGTCCAGGCTATGCCATGTTTGGTGCTGGCCTGTGTGTGGGCTTCTGTAACCTCTTCTGTGGACTGTGTGTGGGGATTGTGGGGTCTGGAGCGGCTCTAGCTGATGCCCAGAATCCAACCCTCTTTGTGAAGATCCTCATTATTGAGATCTTTGGTAGTGCTATTGGGCTCTTTGGCGTCATTGTATCCATCCTCATGGTGAGAGTCTCATGTTTGTGTTGTAGAATTAAATCGCTCACTTGGGTAACCATACAAACTACCTGCTATGTTTTTCTTGTGTTTTTTTATGATGTGATCATAACGTTTGCTTGGCATTAAATGGAATCTGACATGTTATTGTGTATATGTGTAGACAACCAAAGCCTCCATGGGTGCAAAGTGAATCCCTCCTACTGCTGCAATTCATCTGTCCCCTGGCAACGCATTTAAACCAAGAGTTATGTTTTCAATCAAGTCATCTCATTAAATGTCTGATGCCTGACCAAGTTGTACATACCCAGTCATCCACAAGGACATTCCATTAGGTCACTGGACTCTTGTTTTAAAGTTATGGGTTGCAAGTAAAAAGTTCACCTTAAAGTAATGTTTATATATCTTGACATCAGAATAGTCTTTGAAGAATGCTGGTAGGGGATGTTGTTGCATGAATTAAGTTACATTCCATTCGTTGATCGAAAGAAAACTTGGCATATTGGGTTGATATCAGATCGCCCAACTCTTCTTAGAACTTGTTGGAGTAAATTTGTGGCAGGATCATAGCACATTTTTAAGATTCCCTTGAAGTTGAGACAATTAAACTTCTCTTTTCCCCTGTCCGAAGTCAATTCCGTGCAATATCTGTGTTCCTTAGAAAGTGTTGAGATATCTAATGTGACAATTTGCACTGAATCTTATTTATGTTAATATAGTATTGTATATAGTGTAACATAGGAACTGATTCCTTGTATTCACTTGTTATTGTATTTTAACCCTGCAACATTGTGAAGATATTTACGTGTGTAGCTGAACATTGATGATGCTTTGACAGACGGACGGACAGGATAGGAACTGACTAGGAATTTAGAACTTTCATACTGTGGAATGTTTCAAATGTTGGTGGAAATTTGAGTTTTAGAAATTGCTTGGTGTGAGTCTATATTAGGACTTGATGATGCCCATTGTCTATGTTGGGATGTCTTGACATGACCTGATGTACTATCTTTATGTTGCATAGTAGAATCATTGCCAGAAATAAATTATTTCAATTGCTTCAGGTTTTTCTTATTTGTTAATGGTAGATATACTTGCATATTGAGACTATTTGTATGGACTGTCATTGAAGGGAGGACTATTTGTTTCAACTTTAATTGGATAGAGGATTCATTGCATGAAGGACTGTCTTAAATGGAAGATTAGCATTGTATAAAGAACTGTCTCTGAATAGAAAACTGCCACTGAATGGAGGACTGTCATTGGATGGAGGACTCGCTGAATGGAGGGCTGTCACTAAATGGACTCATTAGATGCAGGGCTGTCATTGATGGGGGACTGTCACTGAATGGAGGACTGTCATTGATGGGGGACTGTCACTGAATGGAGGACTGTCATTGATGGGGGACTGTCACTGAATGGAGGACTGTCATTGATGGGGGACTGTCACTGAATGGAGGACTGTCATTGGATGGAGGACTGTCATTAGATGGATGACTGTCACCACAGTGCTGTTAACAAGTAGCAACCCTTTATCACCTTCAGACATACGTTGCCAACAGATACCAACACTTGATCAGCTGCTTGCAATACAGAGACTGCCTATAGTCGCATTTCAGTCTTTGACCACTTGGTTGCATAACATCGCCGGCCCAGGCACCCAAGTCAATTCATTCTGCATGTTCGCTCAGTAGATCTATTAGAATCATTATACTGCTTTTTGCCATCCGGGAGATTTTGGAAGATAAGCTTGAGTGGTTGTTACTATGCTTTGTGTGAGCCATGGAGCATTGAGTAGGTAGGAGCTGCAAGCTCACTACGGAGAGTGTCATTGAGCCAACCAGAGACTTATGATCACATACACGTTAAAATCATACCAAATTTTAATAATTAGGAAAGTAGAATTTATTTGCTATCAATACAATGTCAATCGTCATTCAAATAATGATTACGAACGATTGTGAATAAAACACAACGGTGAATAGCCAACGTGCCATCATTTCCATCACCACGGGTGCACTATAGGGTAATATTAAGTGTCCTTTATTACATGTATAAAAAATATTACAAAAAAGATATTACCATCAAGCGAATTGCTCAGATATTTTTTTAGTATATATAATTTTTTTTAACCATGAACTTGTCCAGGTGTTAAGCCCATGTCTAATTGACCAAGAGAAGGGGTTTACATAAACTTAGATGAGATTGTTCTATCTATGCACATTTGACACGTTTTTTTCAAATCCTGAATGGAAACATTTTTAGCAAATCTTTACGAACAATAAAAGAATGACTAGAACTACTAACACAGGGAAAACATTTTCCCGATCGTTCACAATTTGCATACGTAGATTGCACAAACACACTTTTGCAATAGTCATCGATTCTCCACATGGCTTTACTAAAAATACCAGTTATTTTCCTCACTGTTGGCTTCCGGTGAGGAGCGCATGTTACGCTGCAAGTTATCCTGAAACAACATCCAACGTTAGACAACACATTAAACACAAACAATAACAAACAAATCAACAATAACGTGCAAGAACAATAACGATTGCAGCATTTTACATTCTATATATTCTTGGACCCTGCATAACTGTTACAACTATTAAAAAAACCACAGAGGAAATAATGTCAGACGATTGTTTACAACAATATTTCCGTCAAACACAGCACCTTTTTCCCTTGTCACATTTGTTTGTTTAAACACAGATGATTAAGCAGTGATGGCAAATGCCAAGGTAGTTATAAGAATATATTGAACAAAGATTGAGACAAACTTCAATTCACCAACAACTGTTTTCTCATATTCAAAAATATAAAACCAATGCTGATAAAAATTAAAAAAAGACTATTGAATATCAGGCTACCAAGCATAATGGGTGCGATAAACACTAAGATATCGTATTCAGCATGTTGTGCTATGGTAATTAAAAAGACGCCCTGCCCACAGATATCACTTCCACAAGAGAAAAATATCCACGTACAGTCCCGTGCAATTTTCAAAATTCCATAAATAAAAATACCAGATAAACAAATCACATGTGCCCATAGGGACTTCCGTGTGATCGATATTGATAGAGTGCACGGTTCAAATCACGTTGGAAAGTGTCTTGCTGGCGATAGCGTTGAGCACGGCCAAGCGGGGGCTCACTTTGGGGCGAGTGGCGCATCACTATCTCTCGCGGCGGACCCATGGAGAATTCACCATCGGTCGTGCTCTCAGCAATATGAATGCCAGCAGGGGCGACGTGTGGTCGCGGTATCGAGATGCCGTTTGGACCAAAGCTGGTGTCACTTATACCTACAGGGTAGGTGAAGTAAGGGTTCCTATCCATGCGATCCTGAAAGCAGCATATATAGGCTAGCACTACTTACAAGGCAGGGTAAGCTGAGCGCTACTGTTGACCTGCGCAACCACACATCAATCACACATCCATCTGTGGAGAACAGATAAGCCTGTTTGTTCCTATGGCTATCTTTACGCGTTATTGTTATATCCAACTGAATAATGAAAACGCACAGTAAGGCAAGGCAACATAAGTGTTATGGCGGATTAAAGCATTCCAATAATTTAAACAGTATTTACGCATTTCGTATCACCAGGCAAGCTTAATATGGTCCAAGAGAAACCATAACATATACAATCGCTGAGAATTGCAAACGTCGTTGTTGATGCATGGATGCGTACAAACTACGACAGCTATATTTATCTACAAATCGTTTGATACTCCATGAAGCTTGGTAGCAAAACTGAAGACAACCAACAACATATTTGCACTGGAACACTTCATGAATGACCAAACAAATGTGGCATTCGGGATGCAAGGTGCTGCGGGCAATTCTATAGATACATAGTATATTCATCATATACAAATCATCTGCTTCCCAACAACATAAACTCGTGCGAACTATCAATTCCCATATCATAACCAGAAACTCATGTATGTAATGGTTAGCGACACAAATGACATAAAACATAGCATAGGTTTTAAGAAGAAGCAATATAATTGAAGGAAAATGGTAAAATATGAAGATTGGTTACTAATCGATCCATACCCAATTCTGGCGAAGGTAAGTGTCAGGTGCATTGGAAGAAGCCGACCAGTCCAAAGAGAAACACACACACACGTGCAGTCAAACCAATTGCAAATTCTTTCGTCTACTGGGGCCGATTGTATGGATTTTCTTGTCTGCTATCAAAATTATGTCTAGACACAATGTTAGCTGAAGAAAATGCCACGCACGATGTGTGGCCGAGATACGTGAGTTAACCGGTGCGTTTATTCAGAAGTTCTCACTACACAATTACACTACTTTTGAAATAATGTAAAAAATAACGCAATCTCTGAACTATCTTTCAAGATTCGTATATGCCAAGGGAAGCATTATGTTCTAATCAAAGCCTGCCATACAATACATCACGTAGCGTTATTCGTCTGAACACGCCAATGCAGCATAATACAATGATCCTAACGTCGGACAGACTTGAGTCATTATTTTTTTGAAATAAAAAAAATACCAACGCCACCCGTACTGACACCGAAAAGCACACGACGGTAGGTATGGAAGCCATGCACCTGCCTAATGGACAATATGTTGGGAAGGTACTAATCAGTTTAAGTTACCTGGACGGTCCAGTGCCAGGGACTCCAAAACCAGGGCAGTTCACGGCCTCGCTAATCAGTGTGACAGACATAAATCAGGAGCTCTTTAATGCGTTAGAGTACGGTGAACTGTCTTGACAACACTCTGAACATTGTATCAACAACTCATTTAGATTATCAATGATCCAGTTTCTCCTTGAAGGGAATCATATTTTATACGATTGATTACTGTGGGAACTGACACGGGTATTGAGATTGGGCAATATAATTGAAATGGGCCAGATGACAAAATAATGCCTTGAATGGAGAAGATTTCTCAATGAATTACATAATGTGTGGTCTTTGTTCTTCAGATTCAGAAGTTGAATCAGTCTTTAAATATGTTATCGATTAGCCCAAGTAGAGGCGGGAGAGTGGACCTGTTGTTGACGACAGATACCACACGCATTTAAGGTTTGGCCATACATTTCACTCCAGTGCATTAACGTATGATTCTGGGGTTGGTACCAACAGAAAACGGAAGCGCAGGAAATAATTGGCTAACTAAGAGTCAAGCAACTGTGGTATTCAAAGTAAAAACGTTTTGCAATTCCGAAGCTGAAAACAGAGGATGCAACCATTTTGGTAATTGGAATACGGTAGAGGGACAGTGTTTCGTCTTTTTAAAGGGACAATCTACCTCTGAATGGAAAGATCATATTGCGATGCGAAAGCATATCATCCGCCTTCTGCGCATGCTCAGACCTAAGCAGTGCTTCATAGAGGTGGAGTGATAGTGTCGATACATCAAATAATGTCAGCAGTTCATGGCAAAAGGAACTGATTCAAATGCAACAAAACTCAACCGGAAGAAGGATGAGCAACGAAACAGGAGTTCGTGCGACATAGATTACTAACAGCTACATCTAATTAATTGACACAACACGAGTAAGGGTTCTAGGATATTAAGAGATTCCCCACCTCCTTGTAGTAATCGTGTCGCTCCAATCCACGCTGGTCAGCCAGGAATCTCCTCAACTTGCCATACAATGCATGGCTACCGAGTCTCTCACGGAACTCGTTCAGCACGAATACCGTCTGTCATGAAAACAAAAGCAACCCCAGTGTGACATGAACGTATCATTACTACAACAGCAGGTGTCACAGCTGTGGTTCGCTATGTTTGAGTTTTACCAATGGTGAACATGAGGACGTGTTATCGTCAAGATATATAATGATTACCAGGTAGACAGCCATTATGACACCAACTCCAAAACCGACGACAACATCGGTCCAGTTGCTGTAATGCAGACCGTAACGGGCGAGTGAGCACATAACTGCGCACAGGATGAAGCCGAGAGAGAGGAAGGGGCGCATGACTCGCACACCTGGTACCTGCATGACACTGTGTAGATACACCTGAGCACACATCCCGGGTACATCACTGGGTGAATCAATACTTAATGTCATCATGCATTTATCACATGAAGCTAACGTTTAAAGGAGAACCAGAAGTCTTGGTCAAGGGATGATTATTACGGGCCTCAAACAACGAGATTAATTGATCACAAACGAATAAGATAAATTTCACATTCAAATGACGTATTAATTGAATGATATAAAACTGCATGGAATAGACATAATTTCATGCTTACTGCCATGAAGCAAGCAGCAAATGACGTCATAGCAGCGTGCATGGACGGGAAAGAGAGTCTGGAAACAAAACGCATTCACCTCAATGTCAACAACGCTTACACTGCGCTGATAAAGAAACAACAGAGTTTTCATCCTTTGCGTTGGATCACTACCATTCGCCTTAGTTTACAATACACGAAGTGTTATCAACATGCATGGAACGCTGGAGATAATGGTCCCATTCACCTTGCATCACGTAGTTTGTCCACGTCCCTGACAGCGCAGACTGCAGAGGCGGTGTTGTTATCCGCAGGGAAGCAGTTTTCCATAAGCGGGTCGCAGATCTCAAGGAAGTTAGGACGAAGACGTCCCACGAAGATTTTGGTCACGTCCACAAATATCATAGTGACCAGCAGACCAAAGAGAAAGGCACCTACAGACATCAATTGGACAACCGTACAACTGCCGTTCCACATAACTGAGGCAAATGTGCGTAAAGGATGTTAACCTAATACTGACCGACATATCGGAGCATGCGGCGCAGGATCTGGGGCATGTTGCAATACTTGCATAGCGCTTTAATGGTCTTCTGTCTCTCTCCAGTGTACGCCCAGAACGCCACTTCACATATCACAATCTGGGTTCACAAAAGACAAACCCTCGTGGAGATAAATGATCTCATCAAGGACAGGATTAATTCTTACGTTCGATCGTCGTCAAATTCGTTGACAAGACATTTATTATGCTTTCGCTTTAAACATAAAATCCTACTGACCAGGAAGGGAGGTACACAGAAGCACAGAGGAACGATAACGTCATAGGATACATCGGCATTATAAGCGAAATCGCTGTAGGTGTCCGAGCCTATGGTGTAGGAGAGGGCTGGATCGGTACAAGAGAAGGTCAGTTCCCGTACCGGAAACACGTCGGTCGCTCTGCGTCATCCGACAGAAAGATAAATACAGTTTCGAGATGCAGTATGACGCAGCACCACATCATGCCTTTTGTAATGGCCGTCACGTCGACCAACAAGAAAACCAACTAATAGTATGCATCACTAAATTTTAATCAAAATTCATTTGTTGTCCATCGTAAAATAGTGAGTATATTTTACAATTCATATTAGCATTTGATAGCACCAATATTAATCTTTTACCAATAAAAACGCCATTTAATGATTTATCACAACTCAAATGTAAATCAGAATTGAAATCTATGATAAGCGGTGATTGCCAAACACTTAGTTGCCTCACCTGAGGAAGAACTCGAGAACGCTGACGAACACAAGAACCAATATCTCCAATATAAACACAAACACAATGAAAATGTTCACTTTGCCACGGTTGGCACGCTCATCCGAATGAGAATCCATGTCGAAGAGAGGCTTGCTATAGTGTTCGTACATGGAAGCTTCATAAGCATAATCTAACTGGCTGGCACTGGAGTCATGTGGACCTGCTTGGTTGACATAGGCGGCCATAATCAATGTGGCTGAAACAAACACAATAAATACATAAATAGGGGAACGGGGTGCATTTATATGGAGATGGAGTAAGGGGCATGACACGATAGATTAAGGGGTTTTCTAGGTGATGCAATATGAGGGGTGGTAGTCTTCCTTCCTTTCATTGTTCACCGTTACGTATCTTGATTAGCAAGAATCGTGACACTGAATGTGGGTTGCTTTGCCTCAGTTTAAACTGATTCTCATGGGGGTGTCCAGTGGCATTGCGTAACAGGTCACGATAATAATGCGAAACTATTCCTTCCATTCTAATATTATTAAACAAATGCAGGGACGTAGCCGGTAGCCAGTCGCTTATGTATCTGTCAGTGGGCAGTCTATGATTATGGGTATATTTAGAATGCGGGGCTCTAAGACATACACACTCATCAAGTTCCAGCTGGTTTATAATAGTCAACTAAAACCTGTAATACATCACTACAGATTGCTGCGTAAACCAATATAGGTCGCCTGTACAAATCCACATGTCACAGGCCAGTCAACAGGTGGTGTTCCTGCGGCTATATTCTCCGGTAAACGTCGATTTACTAATACAGACACCCATGGTATTGTGAATAAGGTCGATCGATTACGCGCCGTAACAGACAGCGCCATACAGGACGAGTCGGTGTTTACTGCGTTCGCGCTGTGATAAGCAGTCGCCCCAAAGGTAAATCTATTGGCGAACATCAATAAACACATGCTATCTTATAGAGTTGCTGCAGCGATAGATGAGAAACTCACTCATGATGTATGATATCAAAAGCAACAATTTCAGCGATTTTCTTCGTCGGTGATAATGAAAATTACGTATGTTTGAAGCCGAATCGTGGGCGGTTTCATTTTGTTTTTAGGGATATTGAGTGGCTTTTCCAATATAAGAGCACCAAAAGTTCAATTGTTCCGCACACCAAACAGTAACCCAAAACAAGGTCATCAAGAGGACGTTGCGCAAATTCGTCGAGCTGCTCGCTGGCTTCACCGCGCGCAGCCCAGCTCGACACACAACCTTCTGTCTTTACAGCTACGAACGCCAGCATCCCTTCAAACGTGACACGTACCCATACCTGTGTAACACTCGATAGCCTACCGCGCACACGGCCAAACGAACATTCTGTGTTGCCAAAATCGATTAACCGTGAGATCAATATCTTAATTTGATCCCGAACAACGGGTTAGTTGTAAGATGTAATCATAAGCCTCCCAGAACAGGTCCATGCTATGCACGAACCATACGATAAAACCCACATACCGACCATAAGTAGTGATACTTAGTATGTTTAAATCAGAATCACCACTATCTTGGTTTTTCGATCAAACAACAGTGCAATACTGAAGGTCAAATAGGGTCACCGACAACAACTCGCCAGCAAGTAAGCCAATCTCTGTAACATCTTCACCCTGAGCAGGAACGTAGGTGTAAAAAATATCACTAATCACCAGTCATACCGAATCAAAGATGGTTACCTGTTTGCAAATGAGAAAGATCGTCATCTTACCTGCAGTGAGTCAGCGATCCATATGACGCAGGTAACATGGTGCAGGCGGGCAGATGCCCTTCAGTGTCAGTACCAGCGCCCGCCTATTATCAGCCGATGAAGATTAATCCTTGCGTAGCGAGCTCTCGAGTGGTGTAGCAGTGTTCATCAAATACTTGCCGGTACACCCCGTGGGATCAACGGGTCTGACAGGAGACAAGCTTCACACGAGCACTGTTCTGCAGCAACCTGGGCCCAGATCGATGAGCCGTGCAATCACCTGGCTGGGCGTGTATCGCTTCGATTGTCTGCTTCCGTATGCGGGCCAGGCTTGTGCATCTATACGCCGTAGCACATCGTCATGAGAGACACGCCCTGTACCCACACCCATCATCCCCACCCCTACCACCGACCGACAACACTGATAATGTTGAATATTGCAACCACGAAAGCATCGCTCTGCTTCAGTACACATGATTTATTGATTTCAGTATGGGTTAAATTCGATGTTTGTATTCGACATACAGGTGTAGCTGTGTGAATGAGGGTGAATTGGGTGAATAGGGGTTTGGTAAAGGTGAGCGCTGGGGTTGTGTGTCGTGTTTTGGCATATGTGCAGTAATTATATCGTGCCGCCAAAGATTTACAGTTCTGTCCCCGTTCAACACATGATTCGCCATTGAGCAATTATTCCGTCACCCCATTGTTTTACTATTTATTTACTGTTGCCAGGTTGCACGTTGTTGTTGTTTACCAATACCTTAGACCTTTTCTGGCTGAAAGTTCGATGAGTTGATGGTTCAGTCACATGCGCATCATAGTTCTCAGACAATATGAAGGCGTCGATTGGGGTGGGGGGGGGGGGGGGTGGGGTGCGGGTGGAGGATGGTGTTGGTTTGGGGCGGGTTAGGTTGACGGACGGGGTTCAACTGAACTGGCGAGTGGGTGATTATTCTTTTTTTTCAATCCACGGAAAAAAAAGAATCCGTGTACGTATCTTAACCAAAAAACAGTGGTGGAGATTTATACCACTTGAAAGTTGTCTTCGTTCTTTAAGCAAACAAGAATTTACATTCAGCAGCAATCAACGGCCATCTCATTGTGGAAGCTGCATTACTCTTTTGCAAAGATAACGTGCAATATATCTTTACGAATTTCGAAGAATGGGATAATTCTCTGTTTGTACTATGCAGCTTGGTTTAACAGAGGAAATGTACCATTGGGAATGGTCCAAACGTATTACAAAATTGTTTTCCAGAAGAATCGAAGGAAAATCAAATGAAATAAGTCAACATAGAATATATTTCACGCTCAAATTAGTTCGCTCTGGAAATTGTAAATGAAGAACTGGTAAATAGGTTGACTAAATTGGTGAGAGACAGAAAAGTGCCAGTCAAACAGGAATTCATTGCAACAAGCGAAACTTATCTGCTGAAACAAGGTTCGTACTGAAGTTGGTTCTACGGAATCGTAGGACATGGCCCTATTTCCATCCACGCTGCCAACCCTTCTTCTGTTAAGATGGCACGACATGACCCTATTTCCATCCACGCTGCGAACCCTTCTTCTGTTGAGTTGGCAGGACATGGCCCTATTTCCATCCACGCTGCCAACCCTTCTTCTGTTTTGGCCCATTTCCATCCGCTGCCAACCCTTCTTCTGCTGAGATTGACAGACCCTATTTCCATCCACGCTGCCAACCCTTCTTCTGCTGAGATGGCAGGACATGGCCCTATTTCCATCCACGCTGCCAACCCTTCTTCTGTTGAGATGGCAGGACATGGCCCTATTTCCATCCACGCTGCCAACCTTTCTGCAGCTGAGATGAATATATGCTGATTGTGGTGATCATAACGAACCCCATTCTATCATAGCGTCATCAACCATAACGGCCAGTGCATTGTTGCGTTGGCTGCTAAATGTGCTTGTGGTATCTGGGTATGGCTGCAGTACATCAAAAGACCCAGGGCGTTATCGGGCTATGCATTGACCTACCTCACCATACCTCATGGATTTACCTTGAGGTGGTTGACGCGCCTTTCAGTTTAGTTACCAACTGCAATACCCTCGTGTCCTTATCAGTTTATATGGGATAAGGTAGTTCATATTTACATTTGATCGTAAATCGATATGAAAATAATATCATGTTATATATATATATATATATATATATATATATATATATATATATATATATATATATATATATATATATATATATATATATATATATATATATATATATATATATATGTGTGTGTGTGTTTTTATAGTTGTTATGCTCTCATGTCACCATGTTTTGTCATTATATAACAATTAGAAATTCAATTTACACAATTGATAGCAAGGTCATTCCTTGCCGTTTTGTTGGGCGGTTAATTTTCGTTGAACTCAGTAATCGATATGATTCAGGCGCGGTCACGTGGACAGCTTCAGTTCGTCCGCTTCGAGCATGGCCTATTGCGCGGTGCCTGTTCGCTCTATCCCATAAATCCTCGAACTTATGCAGGTCATTTATCTACACTTGTTACTTACCGCTATATAAGCCACAACATCTGTTTCAATTCACAATTCAGCCGAGGACCGATGATTAGAATACAATAACTATTCAACTGTATTAGATGAAACCTACGCACCACCGTATCATCACATTGGAATTGTCATCAAATCAACGAAAACCTTTGAAGCTCTAAGCCGAACAGTTACCCGGAATAAACCCATACCTGGATCGATTCAGTCAATCCGAGGCTTGTTTCGAACAACGAAATCCGGTCCATTTAAAGCTTTCAAATCAAATAACCGATGAGGCTTAATTTTAGATTCGGGGTTGTGGGGTGGGTAAGTAGAGTGACGTCAGCAGGGCATGTAGGGGGTAGTGTGGTGAAGTGATGAGGTAGTGGTGGAGGGATGGAGGGGGTAGTGTGGTGAAGTGATGAGGTAGTGGTGGAGGGATGGAGTGGGGTAGTGTGGTGAAGTGATGAGGTAGTGGTGGAGGGATGGAGGGGGGAGTGTGGTGAAGTGACGTGGAAGTGGTGGAGGGATGGAGGGTGGTAGTGTGGTGAAGTGATGAGGTAGTGGTGGAGGGATGGAGGGGGTAGTGTGGTGAAGTGATGAGGTAGTGGTGGAGGGATGGAGGGGGGGTAGTGTGTTGAAGTGATGAGGTAGTGGTGGAGGGATGGGGGGGGTAGTGTGGTGAAGTGATGAGGTAGTGGTGGAGGGATGAAGTGGGGTAGTGTGGTGCCGTGATGAGGTCGTGGTGGTGGGGGGGGGATGGGGGGTAGTGTGGTGAAGTGCTGCGGTAGTGGTGGAGGAATGGGGGGTCGTGTGGTGAAGTGCTGAGGTAGTGGTGGAGGGATGGAGGGGGGTAGTGTCGTGAAGTGCTGCGGTAGTGATGGAGGGGGCTGGGGGGGGGTAGTGTGGTGAAGTGCTGCGGTAGTGATGGAGGGATGGAGTGGGGTAGTGTTGTCCCGTGCTGTGGTAGTGGTGGAGGGATGGAGGGGTAGTGTGGTGAAGTGATGAGGTAGTGGTGGAGGAATGGAGTGGAGTAGTGGTGGAGGAAGAGGAATGGGGATGTAGCGTGATTATGTCATAAGGTAGTGGTGGTAAGTTGAAGGTTAGAGGAGTAGGTGATGAGGTCACGGGGAAGTGTTGGAGAGTTGAGGGAAAGAGTGGTAGTGTGGCGAGGTAATGAGGTAGTGGTGGAGGGAAGAGGGATAGAGGGGGTGGGGTCATGAGGTAGCGGATGGAGGGTGAAACGAGGTCGTGGATTTCAGAGCGTGAATACTATAACATGCGAGGAAGGTTTCAGATCGTCAGACGCTTTATCGTAGACCATGCTTGGACAGAATACTTCCATATGTTAATTTGAACACCTCGAGTCCCATCACTCCTTGACCTTCATCTGTCATTCTTTTTCATTCTCGCATCATAAGTCCTTCAAGTTCTCGGCTGCCTTTAATAACATTCAAACATTGTAAAATACACACTATCGTTACCATTTGGGTTTATATTACAAAGAAAACACAGCAAAATATATCATTCAAGCAGAAAAGACAACAATCATAGACATTATTGGTGCGTTGTTTGAGGCAAACAATCTGGCCGCGTCTTGAAATCTGCTTAAGTCAACAATTTATTCCTGAGTGGTGCCATGCACGGCAATCACCACCGTACATACGCCCAACAAACACTGATTGGACGGTTTCCACAACACAGTTATGAGACATCGAGTAAACCCTCTCCGTCACCAACATTAACTCTGTTCACCAAATGAAATACTAGGCAGATGTAAAAACCAGAGCTGGTCCGCGAAGTTTTTCATCTAATTAACAAACTTCAGGAAACTACTACATTAGAAGCTAGAGAAAACTCTCGCCTTCCGATATTTCTATCAACCAAATGGTCCTCATAAAATGAAAAAGGCCCAGTATTCTTATGACCAGTTCTAAGAGATCAGTAGCTGTATTTGAGTAAGAGGTCAATTTACAAAGTAACTGTCGGTAAAGTCATTAAAAGGGAGCGCCACGTTAAGATAACATTGGTAGATTGTCGACTAGGAGGTGGATCGATGGTAGTCAGTCAACAACGTAAGGCAGCGCAAAACACTTCCCAGAGTAACCTCTAGTCTTTGGTGACATTTTACGTGTCACGGCGGCATGAAACAATTTGTTGCTGGGATCAAATATTCTGTAGAGTGGCGGGTTGCTGCGCGGTGGGACGCAAGTAGCTTTTGAATTATGGAGTAGCCCCTTGTCCGTCCTTCTGTATTTCAGAGAGGCGATAACGACTGACCTCCCTCGAGGGGTAACTGCTGAGCCTGGTGCCAATAGAAGAGAGTAGTTTCGATCGCATGCAGCTTGGCTGAGTCTGCATGACGTGCATATTGCCTCTGGCTAGTAAATGACGCTGTTTCTGACGTAGGAATATAAGTCATCATCAATTGGATTGTAAGAAACCCAACGTACGACATGAACGCATCTGAAGTTGGCGGGAAAAACAACGGCCTCGCGATGGACGCTGCAAATGAAATTCTGCCACAAGGTCAAGTTCTAGGTCAAGCTCACGAGTCAAATGAGGTCGCAGGTAACGCGAAGCAGAAGACCGCCAAGAAGGTTCACAAGTCGTCACGTGATGAGATCATCCAGCCGGTACCCGTCCCGCCGAGGCTGCTCGATGGAATGTCCTCTAGTGACGTATTCAATCGTGTCATGGATGACCTTAACCTCAAAGCCAAATACAACAACGAAGGTCTTGCGACTGTGGTTTTCTCTGATTCGGACGACGAGGAAGACGAGGGGAACGATGGAGAAACCATCGAGTCTACGGCAGGGAAAACGGGGGGGAAAACGGCGGAGAGCAAACGCCGTACGAACGCCGCACAGCGGGCGTGGAACATCCTCCGCAGACACACCAAAGAGATAGGTATGGCAAAGAAAAACACGAGTGCCAACCTAAATTGGTCATTTCTGAAGCACACAATCTCGCGCATGTCCGACAAAGAGCGTGCTCGCCAGGAACTCTACGAGAAGTACCTCGACTGCCCTGAGGACTGGACAGAGGGCTTTAGTGCAAACACCAAACAATTCCTCAAAAGCATCGGTAAGCAGAAAGAACCTATGGATGAGAAAGAGAACCCAGCTTTGCCCCACCACCCGCCCACCCACACACCAAAGCTCGACTGACCAGATCGAAAGACGCGAAAGTGAATCATAAAGTGAAAGGAAAGGGTTGATAACCGGGACAAGGACGCATGTGAACAGGTGCTTTAGGGTTTATCTAAATTGTGAATTTCTGTTGCTGAAAATTGTCGTTTTTCATGTATGCGTTCGATACACATGAAGATATTCTATTGGTGACGTCAGGTACCAGTCGCATTCTTAAAGTATCGAAATATTTGGATCAACGTTATGACGTAACAGACAAATAGCTAACTTAAAACTGAGCCGATAAACTCCACATACACAACTTGTGATATGAATTGGATCCAACTCATCCCAAACCACTTATTGAAAGTTTCGTTCAGCATAACAGCACAATGTGCGCGAACAACCTGCCTGAGTTGAACTAATACGCACGGCCGCATCGCGTCCACTGCTGTCCATACCCTCGTACAGGGTTACAGTATATAGGCTCACAGGCTCCAGGGCCAGGTAGAGCCCCTATATGAATGATCAAAGCGTATGTGATCATGTTCTTTGCATACCGAGTAAAACGGAGCTCTTTTTGCATATCTTGTTTTCTATCATCCCTTTCTCAATTACGTTATTGTCTCAAATACTTTTCAATAAAATTTCAATTAATCACTTCTTGTTTTGTGAGCCAGCTTTTGTGGAAACCTTTTTTTTCGCACCCAGAAAAAGGAAACTGAAAGCGTGTGCTGCTATTTCAGCTCTCGGTTTGTCTGATCTTATTGTGACATAGCCTATTTAAAAAAAACATATTTATCGGTCTATAAGGGCTACAAAGTGTGACGTCACATCGCTGATAGCGGTCCAAGCTGACTCCTTAAAACATTTTCGCTACAGCATTCTAACCATGGCTGGGAGGCAATAGCTCGGTGACCACCTATAGGATAAATATCTAACTTCAATGG
Organism: Urechis unicinctus; assembly: GCA_034190875.2. Classification (NCBI taxonomy): domain Eukaryota; kingdom Metazoa; phylum Annelida; class Polychaeta; order Xenopneusta; family Urechidae; genus Urechis; species Urechis unicinctus. The sequence goes on along the minus strand of CM067350.1, from coordinate 53,394,761 downwards.
TTATTCAGATAATTACTGGGGCTACAACATATGGATGGTTCGCCAGCTAGAAACCATTTTAATGAAGGCTGGGCGTCATAAGTCGTGATTCTGTCCACCAATGCTATAGCGACCCCCTGTTGTTTCGCTCCTTTTTTGCGGGCTCGACGTAGGGTCGGATGGGATTATGACGACAGCCCTCCCTCGCTGAATTTCTACAATCTCCTGTTTGCTTAGTCACGCAGTAGGCTCGGTCTAACTGTTCACGCTCATCGCGTTAAGACGAATTTTCATATGTTACGTAGAAACTAATCAATTGTTATCCTTTAGAATATGCTATGACGTATCCAGCTGTATGTTGAGAACAATTAAATGCCCTCAAAATAGCTTTGTTTACGAACTCCTTTTACACAAACAATCGATTAAAAAAATCACTTTACGAAAGAGAAGTAGCAAACTTGAAACGAAAATAATACGCCCATGGGTAAGCTGGCACCCTCCCAAAAGGCTCTGTGCGTCAAAAGGGAGTTGGCTGTATATACTTATCCGCAGGATTTTCGAAGTGAATGGCATCTTGTCTCTAAAACAATCAGGTACACGAATGGCTGGTGAAATAACCTCACTACAGGAAACATAGTTCAACGGAAGGCATAGTACCAGATACTAATTGGTAGGAATAGACGATTTTGAGGACCATTTGCCCATTCGATCAAAAGGATTCGCATTAGTTTTTCGAAACACCAAACAGCCATATTCCCCAGTAATCAATTTAATTGAGAGATGTAGACCCTTCTGCTCCATATGATAATGTAGGGAAAACAGTTCGTCATTTGATCGAAACTTATTTCACCAATCAGAGAGAACGCTGATTTTCTCACATTGTCAGACTAGACCGTAACATCAGTGACGTTGTCACGCTAGACCGTAACATCAGTGACGTTGTCACGCTAGACCGTAACATCAGTGACGTTGTCACGCTAGACCGTAACATCAGTGACGTTGTCACGCTAGCCTGTTACACCAGTGGCGTTCATAAGCTGGCTCAGAAGCGGAAACCTAGAACCAAGACGAAAAGTAGAATACGGCACAGGTTGATTTATATATAGACTTCAGGAGGGTAAATAATGTTGAGAAATTTTCCTGTAAACTACGATTTCATTTTAGTAATTGTTCTTTATGTGCGTCACTGGTATGACTTGACGGCATGTGTTATGCGCATTGTATTCACTTATTCTTAACAAGCCCACCCGATAAACTGTCAAAGTATGTGTAAAGATGGTATATATCAGCGATTTTGCCTTTTAGAGGCGTGGTTTGTTCTAATGGATTACTATGATAATGTTACATTGGGACTAATCTCATACGTAGCTATATTCAGTGAACACGATCACGCAGTGATGATTACTGGTTTCATATTTGCTGTTCCGTCATTGCGTAATCTAGATTGAACATGATTAGCTTGTCATATCGATCAAATAGTCTGCTGGAGACTAAGTCGACAAAACGTTAATCCGTGCCGTCAGCTTCATGTTCCCGATGCTGAACTTTAGGTCCCATTATAAACAAGATCAACAAGATCAGCCTGTCCTGATACAGACAGCTTGTGGGTAGGCTTGTCCTTGCGATGAAAACACACATCCCGGTCGTCTCGCCTCGACGTCTCCGTGAGCTTGGGTAAGTCTTTGTCGACAGGAGAACTGTTTGTATTCACCTTAACAGGAGAACAAATTGATCTTAAGCCTTATGATGAGCAGTCAAGAGAAACGACGAGAAAGGCTCAAGTAGGTGGGTGGCTGCTGTAGAAATAACATGACATGTGTTGACATAAAGGCGATGAAAATAGAGTGGCGAGGGATGGCCACGTCGTGCTAATAAAGTGCGTCTTATCAAATTGAACATACCACATGTGTAATGTAATTTCTTGGTTGTGATTCATGGACAGCGCTGACCGATTACTTACACCATGAAGTATTGTAACATATTACGCCGATTTGAATACAGGGTGCTGATCAGACATAGGACATCAGTATCTTGTTGCAGGCGCTGTCTTCGGATCCCGTTCACTGCTAATAGTAGCAGGATTTGAACATTTATAAGACCATGGTTGTTTCAGATTTGTGACATAATAACATACATATGGTTGTTTCAGATTTGTGACATAATAACATACTTCTGTTTATTGAAGACAAGTGACATCTTGAGAATGTGCGTCAGGCTGTTGGAATTTTGTGACATACCACCAGCATGTACCAGGTAGTTAGAGTTTTGTGACATATTGGAATCAATTACCTGGTTGTTTGAGAGTTTTGATACATTGGGCACATGCACCCCTGGTCGTGAAAGGTTTGTTTCATATTTGAAACAAACACCTGATTATTTTAGATCTGTGATATTGCAGGAACAAAACAATGTTTATTCAAATTTGTGACATACTGAAAGCATACACCGAATAGTTTGTGATTGCGACTTATTAACACACATCGCGATGTTTAAAATAGCGATGTTTTGGGAACACACACGTGGTTGTTTGAGATTCCTGACATATTGGTAATTTACATCTTGGTTGTTGTAGATTTGTGACGTGTTTGGAACATACATCAAGTTGCTTGAGGTTTGGGACATACTGAGGACACACACATGGATGTTCGATATTTTTACGACATCTGGAGAAGAAAACCTAATTGTAGCGCAGGTGGCAATTATATGTGAAATCTATATATAGACAGATGCATCCAGCCCCAGCCTCTTGGAGTAAGCCGTTATGAATCCCTAAAATCATGCTGGTGTGGTCATAACGCGCATCGTATCTCTGGTTCCCAATGCCATGCTTGGAAGCGCCGTGCAATTTCCGAACGCCGAGCCGCAATCTATACATAACTACATAGATAGTGACTCGGTTCCCGTAAGCTGCTCGGCGCTCGGAAGTAGCATCGGGAACCGTGCGCTTATGGTAACGATCATGATTTTGCTGATCATTACGATCATTTCGTCCACATTATAGCGTTTCTAGCAGTCACACTAATGCACGACCAAAACACGGGGACTACATGCAGGCAGCAAATGCCACCTTGTAAATGGCTGCATGACCTTGTAAATGGCTGCATGACCTTGCACTTATTTCTTCTATTGTGAGGAATATACAACCTTTTGTCATAAGCATGTTCGCATGCACAAGGATGGTTTTCAAGTTTTGCAGTCAGTTGATGTTTTCCGTGGACTTTTTCCGACCTTGTTAAACGTTCCCTCGACCATTGGATTCATATGTATTCCTCAAACACTGACATTCACATTGCTTTAGCCCCACCACATATTGCCAAAACTTCCAAATGAATTTTAATAATAAACATGTATATATGCATTAAAGCTGATACTGTGCTGTATAGAATACAGTATCTACGGCGGGTCTTCTTTCCTGCGGTAAACTTCTTTGACATCACTTTCCATGACCGTGTTGGTGATGGACGGCTCACACCAGGACATGATTAGGAAGACGTTATGACTTACATATGTGATTTTATTCGAAATAATAATCATAACGTATAGACTTGTCAGAATTAACCTTGCCATATCGATAGTAACGCACTTTATTTCATGTTGGGCAAACACTTAATATTTAAATGGTGTATCAATCTGAGAACGGTTTTTACGTCCTGGCATTTTTATGTATAATTTAGATGCAACAGCTTATACATCCCGCATCTAAATCTCAAGTTAATTTATATATAGCGTCCACGCTATTTACAGCTCTAGGTCCCTTCTTCCATAATCAACTTATAAGTGACCCGCGGCTACTAATGTTTGTTGGTTGACATAATGAAATTTGGAGCAAGATGATATGCTCCTAGGTGCTAAAGTAGCACCACAGATGTCATTTAGTTGAATGTGGATAGTTGATTCAACGAGGAAAGAACTACTAATACCAAAGATACCATCTAGTTGAATGTGGATGCGCGTTGATTCGTGTCATAGTTGGCAGTAGATCATCAAAGATCACTTTTCCCCATGGTGATGGATCGCTCGCCCGATGTGTCCTTCCACGAGGCTACAACACGTAAAGGAATTCCTGACGCATCCCTGATCTTCATAGGAAATGCATAGATTGTTGCACCTTGAGCAGGGAGCTCGCAAGTGTTGGCCAGTCCTTCAATGCACCAAGCATTCTCTGCGAAGAGCACTCGATGGGCATCATACGAAACAGTATTGCCAACATCACAGCTACCGGTGTCTGTTGCCAGGCCTCTTATGTCACGATTGTGAATTAGCCAAGACGCACTGTCCTTTCCGAACCCCGGGAAACTTGGCGCTTCTCTAAGGATGTCCCCTGCTTCGTTTCCCCAGTATTCTTGCAGTGAATTCACATTGTCGCTCCACCCTGAGCACAACACGACTATTGCGCCCTCTGGAATGTTTCCGTGCTCATCCTCAAAAGCGATGAGATCCTGTGACGTCACTTCATAGTTGTAATGGGAAGCGGATAATTTGTTGCGTATGTCAATTCGTACAGCAGCACCGGTCAGTCGGTCAAGGGGGATATCATGGACATGTTGCGTGCCCCCAGCTCTCTTCATATGGGCAGGAGAATCTATGTGAGTTCCTACGTGTTCGCCCATTTCAATGTTGTTCGCAGACCTAAAGCAGAAAAAATATGTCATACTGTGACTTTGTATGGGCCTGTGGTGAATGGTACGTAAATATCATTACATGCTGGTTTGGGTAGGTAACTTGGTTCTCTACCCACCTCCCCTTAACAACGGCGACAAATAAGACGTTTTAATGAAATTGTGTATCTGTTATAAGCACGAACATCGTGAGATGTCGCATGTAAATGTGCAGCTTACACGAGGATACACAGCCAAAAAACATATATACATCATAATGCTATGTCAATATGTAAGCGCCAAAGTTTTCCCTACTCACGAGTAACTGCTGTCTACACACAAACACACACACACACACACACATATATATATATATATATATATATACATATGTATTTATATATATGCCTATACATATGAAAATATGTGTATATATATTTATATATATATATATTTGTATATGTGTGCGTCTACATATATAGATATAAATATATGTATATGCATATATATATATATATATATATATATATATATATATATGCATACATATATATTTATACAAACATATGTATATTTATTAATATATATATATATATATATATATATATATATATATATATATATATATATATCAATATATATGCATATATATATGTTAATGTATGAATATGTATATTTATATATATATTTATATATATATTCGTATTTATATATATATGTATCATGCTACAGAATCAGCCAACACAGACAATCGGTCAAATAACATATACTCACCAGGTTGCGTTAATACCTAGAGATGCTGAAAAATCCTCCACTTGAACTTTTTTCTGTGCAGGTAAACCCCATATAATGGAGTGTTCGTCTAGAGTATGGGACATATCAAGCAGTCGAGTTGGCGCTGAATCAAAGCCCACAATCAACGCTGCGATAATCGGTGCGATATCACAGAACCCCATATTTGAGTCTGACGGAACGAATGAATGAAGAAGATAATCAGGTCGCGGACTGAGCGCAGAACGAAGTACGTACCTCGATCGAGGTACATACCTCGTTCCCAGTACGGCCCTCTGCTGTTTTGAATTTTATGACATTATTTTTAACTTGGCTCGCCAAGTTATGATGATCGGCCCGGTATGTATGTTTGGATGTTTGTTTGGATGTTTGTAAACATTTTTAACTTGGCTCAGAGCCAAGTTATGGCGATCGGTCCGGTTTGTTAGCTTGGCTCGAAGCCAAGTTATGGCGATCGGCCCGGTTTGTCAGTTTGTATGTATGGATGTTTGTTAATATTTTTTAACTTGGCGTTATCATAACGCCAAGTTATGGCGATCACCCGGTTTGTATGTTTTTAACTTGGCGTAATCATAACGCCAAGTTATGTTGGTCAGTCGCGTTTGTAAATTTTTAACTTGGCTCGCCAAGTTATGTTGGTCAGTCGCGTTTGTCATTAACTTGGCGTAATCATAACGCCAAGTTATATTGGTCAGTCCGGTTTGTGGCTATGTATGTTTGTAAACAATTTTTATTTGTTTCGCGATACGCAATTTTTGCAATTTTCCGATTTTTTTTTCACCAATCGTTAGGCGTCAATGATGCGCAGAACCGAGATGTTTTGTTTTGATCTTGACCTCATATTAAGGTCAAGGTCACGTTGTGAAGTTTTCAATCCTTGATATCATCTCAACCTACAGTGCGATTTTTAAAAAGTTTACAGTTCCTTGTAGCCTGACTTATTCGCCAACTTTCCATATCAAATATCATGAAAAAATATGCATATTTCGCCCCGTAGCCCCCACTCGAAAATTTGTGGTAGTATTTTACCACATTTTTCCATCGCTTATAACTTCAACAATATTCGATGGATGGTCATAAAAATTGGGTCGAATGTTCACAGAAGCACTGGCTATCGGAAGATAAGTGTTTTTTGGATGTCGATGACGTCACTTCCGGTTACGAGCAAAACAACGTTATTTAGCTGTGCAATCCGAATTCATCGCGTCATTACTCCGTCGTTAATGGTCGTATCATAAAAATGTTTGCACCTGAAGGTAGCCCATACACTTCCGAACTTGAAACTTGTTCATCTAATTGTATATGTCTCATAGTTTTCTCAAAAACTGAGCTTAAAGTTAAATAGCGCCCCCCAAAATGCATTACCACCCCAAAATGTTTAATACTACTGGGTCGATTTTGATAATTTTTACATGAATTTGAAGGTTACTTCTCGAGTAACATTTCGTACGCAGTGTCAACAGGAATTATGCGTAGTTTTCTCACGAATCGCAGGTAAAAGTTAAAAAAACAGCTAAAATTGGTAATTTTTTTTCGATCGCTTATAAAATCGACAATATTCGTTCCAGGGTCACAAAACGTGGGTAAAATGTTACCATGGAGAGCGTCAACCTAATGATGATTCTTTTGGGGAAGTCGCTGATGTCATTTCCGGTCACGAACGAGTGGAAGTTAAAAATCTTCTAAAATCTGAAGTTATCGCGTCGTTTCTCTGTCGCGAATGGTCGTATTGTGAATTAGTTTGCTCTAGAAGGAAACCCATTCAATTCTGAACAATGTGTATAATTTTCAGCTCTAAATACCCAACAGTTTTCTCACAAAGTAAGTTTGAAGTACAGTGGGTGTCAATTCTGCTGGCTCTTCACTGCAGCCGCCCTGTCGCGCAGAACAAAGGAATCCATAGCGGCCCAGCGCACGGCTTGAGAGAGGCGGCTGGCTGCGGGAATCAGGTCAAATCGCAGCGCCTCTCGCGCTACATTACAAAGAGGCCCAAGGGTACATGGGGTCACTTTACCAACTACATCAGGAAAATTTCATTTTGGTCAATTAAGGCCCGATTCTTAAATTTTTCCAATTAATTAGAAGCAGTTCGCCAAGTTCCCCATGTACCCATGGGCCTCTTTGGATGTTTGGATGTTCGTTTGTAAACTTTTTTTTTGTTTCGCGATACAGGTCGCAATTTGTGATATTTCCAATTGATTTTTTCTTCATGCGCTTGGCATGAATAATGCGCAGAACCGAGATGTTTTGTTTTGACCTTGACATAAAACTAAGGTCAATGTCATCGAATAAGTGAAAAACTAGTATCTCAAATAACTCCGTTAATAATGGTCGGATTGTTACATAATTTACATCATCGTGTAGCTCATTCTAATTGCAAACTTTTTTTAATGATATATGTGGCCATCCAACCAACGGTTTTCCCAAGCGCCCCAGGTCGAAAAATTGTGGTATCGGTCAGAATGACAACATAAGTTTCATGAATATTTTTAGCGCCTATAAAACCGTCAATACATGTCCGATAATGATAAAAATTGGGTCACATGTGTTCCATGACAGCTTAAGTCGGATCCATAGATTTCATGAATGTCGATGACGTCACTTCCGGTCACGAAAGCATCAAAGTTTATAAAAAATGACACAAGTTCAATGCTCAATATGTCCATGCTTTACAATTAAATTTCAATACAGTCAACATATTCTGAAAGTGTAATGTAATTGTAAACTTTTTCTAAATACACTTAGTTGTAAATAATGCATAAATGTGATTGGCTTTGAACGATTTAATTATGCAAATATATTATGGCCTACATTTGGAACCAAATCTGTTGTTGTGAGCGATATCGGGCGTTCACTAGAAGAGTTTTCACTTCCATTATTCGACAGCGACTGCAAGTTTTTCGACGTTCATGATTAAAATTTTGTACACACACCAACATGGCAGAGGTAAGGTCTATGTTTTCTCATTTACAAGTATATCATCTTATTATACATTATATGTGATTCAAAATTCAATGGCATATTAATGAGCTATCGCTAATAATATAACACCCCTGCTGAATGATTTTTCTGAAACAATGGCGTATTGATGCGTTCGTACTTAAATCGAAGTATGGTGTACTTCCTTTTTATTTCGTGCCATTGTCTGATAGTAGATCGTATACAGATAAAAAAATGACACTTATGATTCATACGACCGAACCGCATGTCGAATGTAGCCTTTCCTGGTGGTGTTCTTATATAAGATAATTTGTTTTAGAAATTTGAAACCTCATACTTATGAAGTGACATAGCCCCACTCTGACGGTAATATACATATAAATCAACAAAACGTCGTGCACGGCTTGAAGTGACGATGTCAGTTATTCCAACCAAATATGATTTACTCTGTTAGTCTAATAGAGGGTGATATAAAAAATCTCAAAAGAATTGCTTAAACATTGATTATAATATTTAATGTTATGTATTTCACTAGACAGTGTCTGAATTTTTTTTTCCAGAATTGAACAGCTATTGGCCATGCCGTTTTCAAAACGGTGTGCTTCCGGAAAACCTTCATTCACAATGAGGATGTTTGGAAACTGGAAACCTGGTGTCAAAGAAAAACTGTTGGATTCAGTTGGAAAAAAAGAATCTGTCCATTACACATAACTGCTCCTAAGTTCTGTCAATCATGCATTGACGAAGTGAATAAATCTATCCAGACTTGAACATTCCTTCAGCCGTTAGTGATGAGTCCGTGCAGCCGCCTTCCAAGCCGCTGAAAGTTGGTTTCAACTCTCTCAATGAAGAAGCTATTCCTGTGAGGGGTGTACCAGGTCTCGCCTGAACAATAAACCCATCTTTTATTGTTTTCGTCTATATACTCAACCAGAATATTGCCCTTACACCGCTGAACAAGTTCATAAGACTTTGTACATATTATCCTCTTCCTCTCGTTTCTCCTATCGCAGCATTCAGTCCCATCAGATATGTATGCAATAGGTATTTTACCTGTGTGGTGTTTCCACTTTGGATCTCTGAAAGTTTAAATAATTGCTTTCAATACATTCCATTCCAAACAACAGAGACACAGAGAGAATATTTTATACTGGATTCCATTTTCATGAAAACATATGTACGGGCGCAATTTGTAAATGTTATTGCATAAGTCCTTATCTTTCCTCCTTGGAAGGGAAGAGGCTGTCCCAATTAAATCCAGCGCGGATAAGGTCAGGTAACCAGCGCTTCTTTGTCTTTCGGAATTAGATTTCAACGACATCACATCGATTTGCTCTCTGTTCCAAACCCCTCTGCCCCCCCCCTTTACGTTTTCAATGCCATCCCACCAAACATGCTTTCCTCTAGTTTTGTTATTCAACACTTGCTGTTGTAATATGTATGTCTGTACATGTATGTCGGTACAATTAATCCTATCTGTGTCATGACCTATTAAAGTAGCTTTAACCTGTCCTAGATATATCAGAGTTATGTATCTCACTTATTGTATCAACATCATACGTATACCTTTAGCTGTCAAACAGTCATAACGTTACTATACTTGTTATCATTATCTGTCTCATTTTAATTCTGGTAATTGATTTGTAATGTACCTGCACTCGGGAATTCGGTATCCTATTATGAAATACCGAATATTTTACGTATGTGATTTTGAACACAATTTGCTACTTGAGAATTATTTCTAAAATAAAATTAACTCAAACATTGCTGTTCCTCCACTCCTTCACAAAATATGAATCTGCATGATATATTGTTAAAGGCAAATGATTTGGCCGATAGAAACTCAATTATTAGCAGCATGTAGGATAAACACCATCATGAAGTTTACAGATGAGGAATATTCTAATGACCACTGTCCACATTGCTATGGAAGTATTTGTAATGAAGCATAGTGAATTTCAATACAACCTGATTGGTGACCCCGTGATTTTGTGAACAATTCATTCCATATCTGGAAAACCTTAAGTATGCTAAAATGATAATGTTCATTACACATGTAATGATGCTCGTTTCCATCTGTAAAGCCTTAAATAATAACCTAACATCTAATTAAAACAAGAACAAAAGTTTTCAAAAACTCGAACAGAACAGGCCAACAAAAGTATGAAAAGTTGCTGTTGTGGTGTTTTTGGGGGCATTCTGTTCAATATCAAACACCTGGCTGCGTTGTTATTCTATTTGAGAAGAACATTCATTTTTAAACAGAACTGAACACGTATATGAACACTCTCAATCAGACCCGGGTGGACAACAAGCGAGATTTGAAACAATCATGGTGCGGCGTAATTCGATTGGAGTACGCAAATATCGGTTGTGCAAATGGATTGACATGGGGTGTGATGTTATCATCCATAAGTCACAAATATGCCATACAATTTTCACGAAACTATATTTCATATAATCTAGACTAACTATGCTCCGCAAAAAGTAAGTTTTTAACTTTGCCAAACTGATATAAAATGATTCTTTAATCTCATTAATCTTCAGGAAAGTCACGCGATAGCAGCCGTACTCAAGTTTAAAAACGAATATGAAAGCCTTCTCGTGCACGTGCAACGCTAAACATGGTTCCAATACCAAATCTCAGTAAATGATGTCACAATTTGCAAAACAGTTGAGAAAATTAATGTTTATGTATGCATACTTCAAACCAAGTGCGCCGTACTAAGAACGAGGTACGTACCTCGATCGAGGTACGTACTTCCTTCTGCGGTCGTCTTTGACCTGGTGATGCACCCTGACAACATGGCGCATGACTATATGCACTCTTTGCCAGTGATGACTTAGGACATCACCACAGAACGTGCCACAGTATCGTTATGTCAGCCTTATTTTAAAGCTTCAGCAAAAATTGCAACTCTATGAAACGCTACAACAATCGAGCGAGAAACAGTTGTCAGATGAACTAAACGTGTGCTACCAAAGGCGATTGACACTTGTGAATGCTTTCGACTTTGTCCGACTATTGCTGACAGAGTGCAGTCTCTAGTCTTTTCCCAGACAGTCAAGCTTGTTTGTGTACCAGAATGCCACTTTGACACATGGTTAGATAAAGTGCCTGAAAACATAAGTATCAAGATACACGAAATGATCCCCAATCTCAAAACATCTCTCTTGTCAGGCCCTATGATGAACTGAGCGGTTGTGATCCATGCGAACAGTATCACAGCATGCCATTGCAGAGAATGCAAAAATAGAACAAATTCTCAGCTCTTCAAGTTATATGCACATGTTGATACAAAACGCTCTCTCGGATGTATTATACTAAGCGGTAGCCTTCTGATAACATGAATGGTTCAGCCAGTCGATACCAGGCAGGCAATGAGGCTCACCGCCGATCAATGTTTTGTAGCAGAATACAAAGATAATTCACAAAGATCATCAATCTGGTTATTCCGACAATTTGGTGACAGGTTTGCCATTCCTATGTTAACATCAATTGAATCATCTACTTCAAGACATGCCATTGCCCCCAACGACTCTCTAGCTTTAATGAATATCTATTCTCATGGGGCAATTATCGTGTCCTCTGCCTTTCTTTTATTTAACTGCAGTCAACCTTTGAGAATGATTTTAGCACGTCTATGCATCATTAAGATATTTGATTTTGATCCTGGAGTGAAATAGTCTATCGACGATATATGTAGTGATCAGCAAAGGCAAATCTATTGTCCTGCATATTTTCTCACACCTTTGATTCATGGAAAAAATCCTTGCATGGATAACACTTGACTCTAGGGATTATAGCTAACAGGAATAGTTCGTCTACAGAGCGGGCAAAGCAGAAGCTTATATAACCGGTGTCGGTAATAATCCAATGTTCGGCAGGCAATATGTTGTCTAACTGATTGTTAAGGATAAGTGTGACGTCAGTCGATAGTGTGCGTAACTGATTTAATGAACATCGAGTTTAGAGTGGATGATATATGTTAGGTGTGGGCACAGGAGCACAGCACACATTGCTAAGATGGCGGCAATAGGATTCCCTTCTTTTGTAAAGTCAGTGCCCGATATGGAGATATTCAGTTCACAGCTAGCATGCGTACTATACATAACGTTGCTGCTGTAACAATGAGCTGTATAAAACCTCGAGAAAAACACAGAATCTCATATTCATCTAAGCTTCATACTAACGCAGATATTCGTATCCATCAATCCAGTCATATTGTCATCATTACATCTACAGTCCGGTGAGATTTGCCATGGCAGGTGTTCATCGGTCCCGTTTCTAACAGTTTTGCTTGGGACATACTGTACCTCACCAAGGCACGGAGAGGAGCTGCACCAGTCCACGCCGGTAGTTCAACCTAACGAAATCATCAAATTCGAACTTGGTACTGGACGTCAATGATCGAATCAACAGCCACATACGTGATTCGAATTGATACAGGGTCCCTGGAGCTTATAGTGTTGCCTTCTTATTCAACCACTCGAATGACCATAACGTTGATTACACAACATTTAAACCATCGATGAATTTACATTCAGACATAATTAACCGCTGCTGATGTCTATAAGCTGATCACCCCGCCCCACCACTCAGTGTGGAAGTACATAAAACGTCAGGTAGATGTATTAGAACATGGTATCAACTAATCAACCATCTTATGCCCTTACCGCCCACCCTGCCCCACCCCGCCCCACCACTCTGCTAAGAAGTACATTGAACGAGTACTACTACGTCGTCAGACAGGTGTATTTGAGCACGGTATAAACTAATCAGCCATCTCATGGTAATACATTTACTTCTCTCAAGTGGAATCTCAGGTACTGCAAATAGCGCACGATACAGAGCTTGCATAATCTTTGTCTATTTAACATGCCTTTTTCACCAATGTGGTGAGCCTTCAAGGGATGTGATCGTACACGACCATTGGCTGACTGCATAGTGTAGAAAAATAATGGAAGGGTGGAGGCGTGAAATCACATACCTCACACCACTTGATGACCGAAGTTTCCACACTTGCAGCTTGCAAAATACCTTCTTTGAATCAATGTTCTGCTCCCATTCATAATGGATGGATTAGGAAGCCACGATGACGAGAGTGTTACTTCTGCCATCAGCATTCACGTTGCTTTGATATTTGAGACATTCGAAAGATAAAATATGGCTGACTCAAGAGTGTAAAATGTAACTCTACGTCATTCACAAGACACGCCCCTTGGATAGATTACCGTCATATCATAATATATCATACACAAAACATCATCGCTCTGCAATTCAACGCCAGCTGCGGCTGTTGTACAATATGGACCGACAACAATAGAAAAAATCGTAGACACAAACTGTGCTTGAGATGAGGTGAACGTTGAACACTGCAATTATACGTTGCTGTTTTTGCATCGTGTGACATTGTTAGCGGGCCACATACTTCCACGTGGCTAGTTTTCATTAGTTGAGCTGAGCGTGTGACAAATGAGAATAAGGAGGGTTACATATGAGACTATGTTTGAATGGAATGACATTACCTCAGAAATTTTGAGAACGGGTATAGCGCATGTGTAAACAACCATTCTTCTCTTCCCTCTCAGTGTGTATCTCATGACGTCGGATGTATTCTGATCAAACTGCACGAAATTATCAAGAGTAGTATATATGAAGAGATGTACCCTAGCATAACAACAACCGCCAATATCATCTCAGGGTACCAGCACTGAATATGATAAAGGTGTAATTAACATTTCATGTCTTCAGTGTGGCTATATCAAGTCCGCCATTATTGTGCGCTCCTTATCATCGGAGTTGTGTTCCTTTGCCAAGAAGGTGACGGGAACAAACACAACGGACAATTGACGTCAGCAGCAGCAGCAGCAGCAGCAGCAGCAGCAGCAGCAGCATCAACAGCAACAGCACACAGCAGCAGCAGCAGCAACAGGGGCCAGTGATGTATGGTGCTGCCAACTGTCCTGCATGACGCTGAGAAGCGGAGTAAAAAAGGGTTGAAATTGCATGATTTGATCAATATGTTTTTACTCTGCTGCCATCATGTTGATGGTAACAAAGACATCACACGACTATGTAAATGCTTGCGCTCATATGGCGGGTCTGAACAACTGAACAATCATTTCAGCAGTTTACATTATTCGGATCCGCTCATAAATCAATTACATCATGAATGCTGTGCCCGCATTCCACCTTAAATAGGTAAATACCCGCAACATTCAAACACAATACAAGGTCGTTGGAAGATGAGGTAAAAAGGGGTCATTAGATCCTGATACAATGTGTGAAGCTTCATTCGAAGAACATGTTTGATTGAAGGATTGTAAGCTCGGGGCGCTTCGGCTGGTCAAGCCAGCTGTGAGTAAGCATAAGTGAAGTTACACACGCTGCATTCAAATGATGCGATATATAGTGAGAGCTAAGAACAAGTTTGGCTTCCAATGATAAGTAGGTTCCAGGGTCACCTACTGCACGTATGCTCATTAAGTATAATTAAGAAAGCACCACAGACAAAAGCCATCGCCACCTGAAGGATCGTTCCCAATTACCTTCAGATAAAGGTCATGTCATTTAACAAGGAGGCTGCACTATACATGTTGAGCCTTGTTCAGGTGATAGCTGTAAATCACAGAGGGATCATGCATCTACGTGTCATGTACGAACGGAGCTGGTCTATCACATGACGTCTACACAACGCTAACCCGATGAAGGCTGGCTGGGGGGTGGGCGAGATGCAACTTGTCGTATGCTATTAATAATGCTTCTCGGGTAATAGCCTAAGGATTTCATTGATTGTAAACTTATTGTAGATTGACAATCTACAAAAGTTTATGTTCATTAACTTGGTTAGTCGCGTTTGTCATTATGTATGTATGTATGTATGTATGTATGTATGTATGTATGTATGTATGTATGTATGTATGTATGTATGTATGTATGTATGTATGTATGTATGTATGTATGTATGTATGTATGTATGTATGTATGTATGTATGTATGTATGTATGTATGTATGTGTGTGTGTGTGTGTGTGTGTATGTATGTATGTATGTATGTATGTATGTATGTATGTATGTATGTATGTATGTATGTATGTATGTATGTATGTATGTATGTATGTATGTATGTATGTATGTATGTATGTATGTATGTATGTATGTATGTATGTATGTATGTATGCATGCATGCATGCATGCATGCATGTATGTATGTATGTATGTAAACAATTTTTTGATTGGCGATAAATCTTTGATTTCATTTTTAATCGTTTAGCGTTAATAATGCACATAACCCAGAGAATTTGTTTTGACCTTGACTTGAAACTAAGGTCAAGGTCATCGAATAAGTGAAAAACTAGTATTTCGAATAACTCCGTTAATAATCGTCGGATTGTTACAAAATTTACATCATTGTGTAGCTCCTTCTAATTGCAAAATACATATGGCCATCGAATCAACAGTTTTCCCAAGCGTCTAGGGTAGAAAAATCTTGGTATCAGTCCAAATGTCAACAAAAGTTTCATGAATATTTCGAACGCTTATAAAACCGTCAATACATGTCTGATGGTAATAAATATTTACTTACAGCTTAAGTAGGATTCCTAGATATCATGGATGTCGATGACGTCACTTTAGGTTACAAAAGCATCAAAGTTTTCCAAAAAAATTTTTCAAAAAAAGTTCAATGCTCAATACGTCCATGCTTTAGAATTCGATTTTAAAACAGTTAAGATATTCTGAAAGTGTAATGTAATTGTAAACTTTTTCTATATGTACTTAATTGTAAATAATGCATTGTTGAAAAATGTAGTAGGTCGGAAATTTTTGGTAGCCAAAATCTCTAAACTTTTTAATTTCGCAATTATTCACTAATTATCGTCTGATCGTAAAAATTTAACATTTTCTAAAAGCTGATACAATTACCAAACTTTGATAATTGACATATGTTATCGAAATAGTCGTCGTTTTCAAAGTGCGCTGAGTTGATAAAACAAATTTCACTTAGTCAATTTTCGTCCAATTTGCGATTGCTAATAAAAAAGGTAATATCAGTTTGATAGTCATAAAAATTAGCTCAGATGTTGATATAAGCAGCGCGAATCTAATCCGCAAACTTTATTGATATCGGTTGCCTCACTTCCGGTATCGAACGAATCAAGTTAAAACTTCTTTAAAATACTCAGCAAGACCGTCGGTTGACGTATGATAGCTGAGGGGCGAAATCTGAAGTTATCTCGTCGTTTGTCCGTCGTTAATGGTCGTATCGTATTTGTTAGCACTCGAAGGAAGCCCATTCAATTCTGAATATACGATTAAAATTTTCTGCTCTAAACACCCGACAGTTTTCTTACAAAGTAAGCTTGAAGTACATCGGGCGTCACTTCTGCTGGCTCTTCACTGGTTTGTTGTCAACAACTGACTTACAGCGCTGAAGAAAGATCGCCTCTGCTCTGTGTTCGCCTAACGGAACGCGGTCCAGTATAGTACGCCGCGGTAATATTTGATAAACTTAGCTTTTCCTTGAGTCTGCCAAATCATTGTCATGGTTTTTTAAAATAAATTTGATTGCTTTTACAATCATCAATATATATATGCAATGGCCATGAAAGTTGATTGAATTGTGGTTGCCAAAAATTTAAAATTCCTAATAACTCGTTCATTGTGGGCCGATTCTGAAATTTTCTTCCTGATACAGTTCACCCATGTCCCATGGGCGTATTTTTTGTCACATTCTGCGGCTGATGTCCTACTTGTGCATATTCTTATTTCATGTGCATTTTCCCATAATCCCTGACTGAAAGCATATATTTCGGCTCACATTAGTTGACCAAGTTACAATGTAATGTAATTTACCTGAGACACTTTGCACGTCATATGGAAATAAGTTAGCTCGCGTGAGAAGGATATGTAATTAATTCCAATTAGCTTGTTGGAAATGTAACTACCTGAACACCAGGCAAATTATCACGACATTGCAAATGTCTGATTAGACAGCATAATTAGAGGGGACTTGTTTGATGTCCCACGTTTGTATTCGTATAAATAGCATGACAAATTTACATCTGATCATGTGTGATATGTCACAGTTCGATAGGAATGTCCTTTCATTGTCAAGGTGACAGCACATACTCTCTGGGTTTGATCGCATAAGAGCCGGTTCAATGTTTTGCTCTATGTAGTAAATACACTTAGCAATGAACGTCACCGATTTTAAATTGATACCCCTGGACGGTATGCTTTGATAAAATCAATGTGACATGTTACATATGTTATCATATCGAGGCAAAGTTGATATTTGACATACTTTACTGGACACGGGACCTATAAAAAGCATGCACCTCGCGGATGGTGACAGATCAGTAAGCACTGCTAAACAGCATCTATCAACCTTTGAATGTCACCTCGAACTGACCTGGTCTCGTCTTGAATAGGGCAGTAGCCTATTTGGAATGAAACACAAGAACACCATTCATTATCATACGTCTTTTTGGGGAAGATTTTACCAATTCTTAAAAAATCTCATACGCTTTCAAGCTAACCACCTATTCGCCGGGTGATGGTAAATTAAAGTAATTACTAAGCAAGGTCGACAATTTGTGTGATGCTCTGATGGAAATACATTATTGTTCCAACAAGAGGGTAAGAGGAGGAGGTTTGTCTGCCTTGTGGTAACAGAATGACGGTGAGAACACGGCGCCTTATAACCAATCAACATATTCCCAGAGCCTCTTTTATTTCTTATTGATCATGCTGCTATGGTCGCAGGTCGCTTAGAGGGCACGACTGACGCAATCTTCATCGTACCAGATATTGAGTTGCATTTAATGAGTCATCGGGTTGCTGTTATTGGCAATCACCTGACACCAGATTGTAAATGACATTCTGAAATCGTCACAGATTTGCCAGGTTCTACATCACTTGTTGTACACAAAGTTGTCCTTACGATAGACTTCTGTTCGATCGAAACCTAACTTTGAACCTCACATCATGAGAGAAACGCTGAGACAGGAGGTACATACAATGATGTATATGGGGGTGATTAGGGAGTCATCGTCAACATATGCCTCTCCGGTAGTGATTGTGAAGAAACCAGTTTGTATAGACTATCGGAAACTGAATCAAATTACACTGATTGATCACGAGCCTATAGTTTCTCCGCAAGATCCATTCTCAGAGCTTCACAAAAGTAGGTACTTTACCAAGCTCGATCTCGCAAAAGGATATTGGCAAATTGCCATGGCGTCGGAATACATGCCCAAATCTGTGCCTGTCGATATGATGAATGCAGGAGCCACTTTTGTGAGATGCCATGATCATGTGGAGAGATGCTAGATGACTAACTATATACAAGGCATTATTTAAGCAATATGTTACTCTTTTGTTGTTACATTTATTACAATTCAAAACGTGTTGTGGTTGTCACAAATATAATAACAATTACCGCAGTTGTTTTCAGAGAAGCCGACATTGCTTCGAATCGAATGACACAGCACCAGGGCTATGACTGTGCTATACATCTTAGATTGAGATGTAAGATGGCGATGGGTATGATAGCACTGACCCTGTTAGCTGCAGACACTACTTAATGTGATTTATACATTAGGTTATTCAGATCAATGACCCTATCTTGAAGACGTTGGTAATACTAGCTTGGTCTGCTCTGATTGAATCAACCGCTCCATAGGTCACTAACGTGGTCAAAGACGAGTACACCTATAAAATCAAAAGAACAGTCTTCATAATATCATATTATGTATTTGATTAGTAAAAATAAAGAGTCAATGTTATGATCAAAAAGCTCGATTTTGCACTTAAACTAGGGGAATATTCCATAATCATGTTAAGCAATTATTAAATACAACTGGTAGGAACACAGGGTTAGTAGAGTTGTGATCACAAGTAAAGGGTAGTGATCATGTTGCGCATGCTTAAGAGTTCACTGTAAAAGTGACAGGTTATGAATCGTTTAAAAGCACTATATTCAGCAAAGCATATGACCATTACATAGTAACAATATTGTACATTGATCGGCATAGAAAATTGTTATAGATCAGAAGACCCAATTCTTTTATCAATGTCACTATAACACGTTCAACCTATTGCTGTACTCATTTCATTTAACATATGAGACACAAATGATTGTTATTTGGGTAAAATAGGATTCTTATTTGTTGATGGTAGCGAACATGATGCATTATGCCCAAGTCATGATCTGCAGAAAAGACAACTCAGTCGCTAGAAATTACCTTTTGTCAGTAATTATTTTTGATACCAAAGATACTTAACAAGCAAAGTTTCCGCATATTAGCTTAAAATGTAGTTTGGTTTATTGGATTCACATCTGGTCCATGAAATTATATATACACAATGCCTCAATATTTTGATGTAAACCCACTAAGGTTCTCGTCATACCATTATCCTTGTGGTTCAATTAAATCGTGCTGGTTTGATGCCAAACAAATACATATAGTTTGAATGTTGCCTCAATACGATTATGGTTCTACTATCAAATGCGTAATATGTTGCTTTCTTTGGCAGACGTGTTTCCACGCTTCGTTGGGCCTGGTTGGCACGAAGAAAGGACCTGGTGACATCATTATGACCCATAACAACAAGCACAACGGATATCCATTTGCTTCTGAATTGAACTGATGGTAGTTTTGTGCGGTTATAATACCATTGGCGCCGAGGGGTGAGACAAACACATATTATATGCTTACCGGGTAAATAATTATAGTGATACCTTTGAAGAGAAGCATGCAGATCGAAAGAAATCAAACATGATCAAAGATTTAAATGAAATGTTTAATATTTGTCTGTGCATTTACTGAAAGTTAGTGATGGCAGTTCTCCTTGATATTTCCATTGGATGCTTAATTATTCTCCGTCATATGCTATAATGAACACACTTAACGCCCGTAATAAAAATTTCTAATCACATATTTGATAGAAAACAAACACGGTAAATGCTTAGAATAAAATGCGTAATATTTTTCTGTGGAATCATCACGTTTGTGATGACAGTTCACCTTGATACTTCCATAGGATGCTAAATTATTCCCTGTCATATGCTATTGTGAACATACTGAAGGCAACTAATAACGCAACTAATAATCACAGAAGCACGAAGCTCGCGTTAATTGTGCACATACAGGCAGGTCTTATTCAAGCAAACACACGCTTTTTTCTGTAAATGTCAAGAGGATAGCGTCTTTATTGGCAAAAATAAGCAGCAATGACAAACTGTCACATTGAGGTGGTAAAAACTCATAAAAAGCAGCCATGCTCATTCAACATGTCAAGTAGGCTTGTGTGTATCAGACAACAGCTGCATGCAATAATGATAAATTTGCCGGACTCAAATTAGCGGAGTTTGCGTTTTCCTTTTCAAATTGTGCTTGCAGTATGATTCGCTCATTTACTTATATCCAGTGTATCATTAATGACTACAAACGAGCTTACATGTGACAAAAATTGTTTTTATATTCTATGCACTATTGTACTTGTACTTAAATGTCTCTTTGTGTCATTTTTGCCCAGTTAGACAAGATATATATCGTTGCATTGTATAACCAGCATTTTCGTTTCGTTTTACATTGCGGGCAACATTACTTAAGCTTGGGGCGAGCTTGAATGAAACAACAACACCCCTACGTATCGCACTGAGGTAATGCAATATAGGGATGGACAACCAATAACGGATGAATGCATAACAAATGTAATAAATGACATTTATCAACACAAACTATGACGTCATTTCACGTGTCCCTGTAGTTTGGTCAACAAAATTAGGTATACAATCCTTCCTTTTTTACACAAATTCTAGGTAAGACTACAGCAATATTTGCAGTCAGTAGTCCCAACTTACCTTATATATCCACACATGATATGTAGGATAAACAACCCGATGCAAGTGCACACAAATGAGGTGTGTTACGCCATTTCGACTCCTATGTTAAGCACGTTTGCGTCATGATGTAATGTGCGTAAACGATAAATACCTGACATTCCAATGTTTTTCTCCATATAAGTATATATATATACGTATATATATGTTTATATATATATATATACATTTATATCTATGATCATAAAGTTATATATATATAAATATATATATATATATATATAAATATATATATATATACATATATGTGTACATGAGTATATAGATAGATATAAAAGTATATATATATATAAATATTCATATGCATAAACATATATATACATATAAATATATTTATACATATATATATCTATATAAACATATATATATATATGTAAATATATATATTCATGTATATATATATATGCGTAAGTATATGTATATGTATTTACATATATGCATGTACATATATATATATATATATATATATATATATATATATATATATATATATATATATATATATATATATATATATATATATATATATATATATATATATATATATATATATATATCATGGAGTTTACTAGACAGACTACGTAGCACTATAGTGTCTTGGAATGTAATTGCTTGATGCCCCTCAATGTCTAATGGAAGGGTGATGCGAAAATGACGTCATGAAAGTGGACGCCAGGAAAAACACGTTCAGTAGAAAACTTAGGTTCATTAGCGTCTTTCAGATCTGATGTTTGATAAGATACTAGGAAGAAAATAATTATACCACAGGGTAAAATGACCAGTGCTTAATGAAGCGTTGTCTTGAAAACGACAAAAAAGGTGACATTGCATAACTTGTGATTCGCTGTGCGAGAATGCGACTTATTTCACTGGTGATCACGACATTCTTACCATTCATTTGGGTCGTGTTATTACTGCATTTATTAGGTTGTATGGTATTTTGCAATATTCATGCCTGCTTGTGATGTAATGAAGGATTACTCTCAGTTGGCTTGAAATGTGTTTTTGCATATGTAATGCTCTCGTTCTCGTGCAAACAACGCAACAGTTTGCATCAGCCCATTTCTACAGGTACAACTATTGTACCCTCAAGCTGGACTGATTATTTGATACGATAGAAAAACATGTACTACGAGGTAATTAATCATTGGACCAGTTCAGTTCTTCGCTGATGAGTAAACTACAATGAACTAAATCCGCATAGAGCAATAAAACGGACGCTGTTTTAATCTCGCCAATCTGGACCTTTGTATAACTGCCTTAATTGCAGCAAGTATAGACCCTGTAACAGGACCAGGGTACAATCGCATTATATATGCTATATGTGGCTATCTTCTAAGCTTGCACCTTGTTTGCTTGATGCAACTGTGATCGTTGTAAGCTCCTTGAGTTTAGGAATGTATCGTACCAATGTTGCGATTATTTGCGCCTGATTGGTCAATACTAGTGTCGTCAGCAACACACATTTATTAACCAAGTGTGTGTTCTGGTATGGATGATCATTGGATTCAGCCGAGTGACATAACTCACAGCGATTGTTATTGACAAAATACTTTGCCAATCAGCAAGCATGTGGTATGATATTATGGGATATTTGGGTCTTTATCGTATATTTGGGTGATATTGTACAGGCCTTATGCATCTCTATCATGATTTGACAATGTATCACTTATGTGCCTAAGAGGTACTACACTTAAATAAGTATGTTTGATGTTAAATAAACTTTTACTGATCCAGTGTCTGTCGCTGCTTGACGTCAAGAGAAAGAGACGTTCTGAAAGATGCTTGTACGCACTTGTTCGTACCTCGTGTTTAGATATTTGATAGTTTTTTTGCGATTCTGTGACCGATCAAAGCAATTGATCATAATTCGAGTCGAGAGGGGATGAGTTTGTTCACATTTCCTGAGAATATGAATTCGACAAATGCCTCGATAGGCTCGGGCTAATAATTGTTGTAAAGCTTCGTTACATCAAATAATGTGGCAAGCAGGCATTGAGCATGGTTGGATACAAAAGTCTTGTCTTGAAGCTAAATATTTTACCTACACTTTTGGCCAATTCCAATCAAATAATGTGGCAAGCCATCACTGAGCATGGTTGGATACAAAAGTTTAGTCTAGTCTTGAAGCCAAATGCAGTGCGACGTAATTTCATATTGCTGTAACATCAAAGGGACTATTATCTCCCAAATACGACTCAACAAAATGTAAGAATGCAGAATACCTGCACCGCAAAAATAACCATATGACAGTGTTTACTTATCTTGGGTCAAATGTCAAGTACCAGTCATTTTAACTAAATTGTCACCAATAACAGCAAACTTTGAAAATATACAAGTGGGGATGAGATGTTTAAAATGCTTCTTGATGCTATGAATTGTGTCAACATACAGCACCATGATATTACATCCTTACTGACCTATATATATATATATATATATATATATATATATATATATATATATATATATCTATATATATATATATATATATATATATATATATATATATATATATATATATATATATATATATATATATATATATATATATATATCCGTATTTAAATATATATATATATTTCTTCTCTGTTATGTTTATGCACTAGGTTGTACCTAGGTGGCTGGATATCTCAGAAGTGTTCAGGTTTAATGACAGAGGAGCTGGAAATCATATCATGGCTCACATAATCTGGTCCATTGAACACTGTATATCTGTATGAGATCCACGGAACGACGTCTCGATTTAATGGTTGTGATAAATAAGCACAATCATGCTAGGTAAGTTTAGTAACCCAATGGAACGCATACCAGGACATTGGTAAGCAGGTAGTGCCCCAGAATCGTGTTACGTCTCCTGAAGGTGGGTGACATTTGTTCACAATTCCAACTACGATATGAGATCAATAACCCAGCTGTGTCACCTACGCGCATTTAAACGTATGAATGTCGGACAATAAAACCACGCGAGTCCTAAGTCTCGCCCAATTTTCTGTAATAGGGTCGTGTCTGCAAGAGCTGGTAGATAGATGACGGATTCGTGCATGGAAGTCAAGTTAGGAATTTATTTGCAAGATGTTGTTAAACTGCTCATAATACTCTGGTGCTTGTTAGAGGTGTCGAAGAATCTAAGCGTGCTTGTAAATGACATGCGGGTTTTTGTGACCCCATTCGCGAAGGAGCATATGGGGCCAGAATTCACCCCCATAGTCCCAGACTTCCCTTGGATAGGGAGTATGTTCCTCAAGCATTTAAGCCGTCCCTATTAATCATAATCGCCAAAAAGCGATAACCGCGGTTATATAAAACTATGTGTATTAAGTGCAAATATTAACGCGTAAGAATAGATGGAATATTGTGTTGAACATTCTCAAACAAACCCTATGCAGTATTTGCATTGAACTGTGGAGATGTATCAGCTACTTGGAGCCCTATGGTCATTTGACACAAAGAGGTTATTACTTAGTAAAGTGCTCATAAGCGTATCAACTTCTGCTGCGAGAGCATCAAGTGTTTCTATGATTTTCAGGTGCTATCATGCGAGAGCCAGATGCTGTAATGCGACTCAAATCTCTGTGTTATTATATATTCACAACCTAATATATAAAGTTTTTTTGAAGCCTAACGTCGCGTCATGCTATAAATGTTGCATTGCATTGTTTTAGACAAAAATGGTAAGACTGGTTAAACTGAGCTTAACTATTCGGTGTGTACGACCGTTAAGGGATATTTCCGAGGGCAACTACCCTTTTGTGTGGCTGTCAATTCAGTCAAGGTCTCTTCATCAGATCAACGGCTCTTTGCGTAACGGACAAGGCAGTCAAGGGTTCTTTATGAGTTCAACTACTTTGTTAAAACATTGTTACAAACGGTCTTTGAGGTTTGAATATTATGTCTCACACAATTACTACTCAATCTGCGGATCGTGTGGAGTTTCTTTCGTTCTGCGATAAAATAGGGTTTCTACTTTGGCATTTTAATTGTCGAGATGCAATTACTTTTGTGAGACTACAGTCAACAACGATCGCATGTTGCTGTCCCATGCAGTTTATTCATGTTATTGATAACTGTATTCCCCATGTATGTAGGTCTGTCTATTGGCGGTAAATCCTCAAGATAGATGACGGGATACTGCATGACACAGCTGGCACAAACGTGATAAAAACTGCTGCTTGAAATTGCGCTTTACGGAAGCGACAATATCTACCTTTCGGTAGCCGATAACGGACTTATGATAGCGTGAAGTGTTCCGGAGGACATTTGTTTGAGCTGCAATACACTTACAGTCCTCATCGTGCGACTTCGACAATAATCACTTTAAAACAATGCAACTAACGTTGATGATGGTCGGCAGCTGGATGGTCATAAATAGTGAAGCGATGATTGGGGGTCAGGAATGTCTACATGGCAAACAATGATAATACAACCAGCTGTTAATGGCTGTAACATGAGACAATATGTTTAAAAATACTAACTTTATTCAGCAATTACTACTACTGGCTGTCGGTGTGATCACAAGACAATCAGTAAAATACATATAATGTGTATTCCGATAATTGCTATATGATGTGTAAATGCATTAATCAATGGGTCGAACTTCACTGTAGATTTCCCATAGTTGATATTTCTCAAAAACACGATTTGCATTGAAGATCAGCAAATTAAAGAAATGTAAAATTAACTAATCCCATCAGACGTAGAATAGTCGCTTGTGAGTGGTTGATACAAACGTTGAGGATTTGATGCTTTTTTGTGGGGCAGCTTTGATTGCCTGCCTTGTTGATGCTAGTAAAATGGTTGACTTTAAATTTGCTGTAGTAGATTCAATCAATATATATATTCTCATAATAACTCTGCAGATTATAAAAAGGCTGGTGTTGTCTTTAAAGTGATGCAAAAGTGTAGATAATTATTGTGTTATCGTGTCTGGAACACATCAACATATTGCTGGCATTCAGTTTTCTGAGATGAAAAACCCGAATGCATCTTCACCTGCATAAAGCGTGACATCTTAATCCTATTTTAAGAAGGCAATTCAAATGCCTGTGCGATGCCACTCTATACACCGTGACCTTCATATATCATGATTATAACTTCCTCGAAGAATCTTCTTTCGCAAGCCGAACACACATTGAGGTTAGTCATAAGGTTGCGACGACGAAAGGCGGCCGTGATTTTGTTATAGTTCTGCCATATTACTAATGTGCGCCGATTTTATCCGCCGCATAAGTACCGAATATAATACAACATCATTTTTAATACCGACCATGGGCGGCCTATTACACCCTTAATATGCACACATTAACAGATAATGTTCAGAGCTACTGCCATCGATTCCACCAAGGATCAGAATCTAACCATAGGACACAGTATACTCCATATCATGCTCGGTATTGATGAAATAAACCGCTTTGTTGGAGGTTAAATTATCTAATTATCGTAATGACAACGGCAATGACGCTCATGATGTAAAAGTTACCATATATAATAAGCCACCACTGACACACCTCAATGTGGGTTTGTCCAGAAAACAAATGATTGAATCATAAACGGACTAACATACAATACTCTCATACAAATGGAACACAAATTATTAGTGCATCATTATTGTATCTTAACACTGACCCAGTAATTTGACCTAATTAATATTAGTTATGCTGCTGTTGAACAACTTAATTACACAGACATCAACAAAGCTTTTGGTTATATGTGCGGAGCTATAGGTCGTAAACCCTAACACATATTGCGCGTCCAAGAAGTGAATTTATATCAATCTAAAAGAACTTCCTATTGGACAATTGAAAGAATCAATAGTGGTAATTAGCTTCAACTATTGCTTGACTCTCTTTCACCATAAAACAGATTGCATCAGGAACGCTGATAATAATTTGTAAGTGAAACCATTGGAAACCTTATATTGCAAGAGAGAATAATTCACAGGATAGATAGCTGTAGGACAGTTTTTGAACTTAGACTAGTTTACGCAAGGAATGAATACACACTGAAGCATCAGAATTAGCTAGTTAGAGCTAGGTTTAAGGAAAGTAAGTTTTTTTCTATTCTTGATATCCTATTTAGCTTGCTTTACCTGAATAACAAAGCGATCACTTTGCATTGATGACGATAAAAAACTTGGCGTGTTCAGGGTTACAAATAATTTTCAAATCACACGGCGAATCTAATACAACAACAATTTCATGAAAATGATTCTGGTCAAAACTAAAAAAGCTGGTCGACTGATCCTACGATTGCTCATATAACAAAGATCTATGGTTGACGCCTTTTATGGGGCTTAGTATATTAGGGACTCTAAAATTGAGTATATCAAGGGCTCTTTCTAATGCAATTTATCCATATATCAATCATTTTAAAAGCCTCTGGCAATAATCTCCTTCGCAGATATACATTTAATGCAGACTGAACACAGAGACATACGTGAATTAAGAGAAATTAGAATTCTTTCAATATCACTGTCTAATTTGTTTTCATCATTTACAAGCTATATGTGGGTTTAATTCGTTTGAAAACCATGTCAATGATGGGCAATGAAATGATTATTATGGCATAAAAAACACTGCTATTTCAACAAATGTTGGACTCATTGTAAGAAGGATGAAGCTATGATGTAACTGTACGATTGTTAGACTAGTGTGCACGACATCAACAGGACTTGTGGGTAAGCGTGTGTAATTAATGTGGAGAACCCCCTATCAAATACACTGTATATATATATATAGAGATATAGATATATAGATATATAGAGAGATATATATATATAGATATAGATATAGATAGAGATATATAGATATATATATATAGATATATATGATATATATATAGTATATATATATATAGATACTTATATATATACATATATAATATATTCATATATATATACATATTTATATATATATATATTTATATATATATATATGCATACAAATATATATAAATACATATGTATACATATATATATATTAATGTATGCGTATATATATGTATGTATATATATATAAATATGTATAAAAATATATTATATAATGTATATGTATTATATGTATGTATAATAATGTATGCATATATAAAAAAATGTATATGGGGGATATAATATATATAGGAGGGAAAGGGATAATATATATAATATATATATATATATAGAGATCTATATATATATATATATATATATATATAGATATATATATATATATATATATATAATATATATATATATATATATATATATATATATATATATATATATATATATATATATATATATATATATACATAGATATATAGTGACCTGGCTGACTAAACCATTTATAATAGGATAAAGTTTGGTCCTCGACTTAATCCTAAGGCTATTATATTTCCTATGGAGAAGATAATTGGAGTTAATACTTTTATGATCAGATCATGCAAGCTCTCTTGGTTCAGGGAGCAGTTTTGCCCTTAATTATCAGAATATTGGGGCGATGTGCCAAATTAGGGGTAACTTCATTTAAAACATTTACAGAAGCATATTCCAGACACCCGAAAATGTCCTATTTCTTCGTAAAAGTTTCATCTTTATGCATATTCAGAAGTCAAAGAAGTGATGGTCAACTTTGCACTTTTAATGTATCAGTATTTGCTGGTAATTTGCATTCATCTATTTACTATTGAGCACAGTAGGTCTTCAGGTCTCATTGCTGATAACGTTGCATAATAACAATTCACACATTCAGCAAAAACGACGGCTAGTAGGTACAAGTCAATAAAATGTCCCCATAAACTTGGTGACAGATATTACTTGTGAACTTAGGACTCTACAATCATCGACTTGTTAAACCTAAACGTGTGATACCAAAGGCGATTGGATTATCGATTTAAACCTTTTGAACCCCGAGCCCGTTATTGAAATATTTCAGTTCGCAGCAAGTTTGCGTACATTACATATGTTTCTGCAACAAAGATTTGTATAAATGTGTAACAATGAGCTGTATAAAACCTCGAGAAAAGCACAGAATCTCATATTCATCTTAGCTTCATACTAACTCAGATATTCTTATCCATCAACCCAGTAATATTGTCATCATCACATCTACAGTCCGGTGAGATTTGCAATGGCAGGTGTTCGTCTGTCCCGTTTTTAACAGTTTTGCTTAGGACATACTGTACCTCAACGCAGCAGGTGGTTCAACCTAACGAAATCATCAAATTCTAACTAGGTACTGGACGTCAATGATCGAATCAACAGCCACATACGTGATTGGAATTGATACAGGCTCCCTGGAGCATTAATTTACAATATATCTACGAAGTGTAGCCTTTTCATTCAACCACTCGAACGAACATAACGTTGATTACACAGCATTTAAACCATCGATGAATTTACATTCAGACACACTAACCGCTGCTATTGTCTATATACTGACCACCGCCCCACATGCCCCATCCCGACCCACCAATCCGTTTGGAATTACATTAAACGCCAGGCAGGTGTATTTGAGCACGGCATAAACTAATCAGCCACCTTATGGTAATACATTTAACTAACTTCTATCAAGTTGAATCTGAGGTACTGCAGATAGCGCACGATACAGAGCTTGCGTGCATGATCTTTGTCTATTAACATGCCTTTTTCACCAACGTGCTAAGCCTTCAAGGGATGCGATCGTACACGATCATTGGCTGACTGCATAGTGTTGAATAATAGTGGTGAAGTGGAGGCGCGAAATCACATGCCCCACACCGAAATTTACACATTTTGCTTTACAAAACTCTTCTTGGAATCAATGTTCTGCTCCCATTCATAATGGATGGAGTAGGAAGCCACGAGGACGAGAGTTTTACTTCTGAATAGCACAATACAACCTCAAGCAAGATAAACTATGGGAACGCAGATGCCATCAGCATTTACGTTGCTTTTAAGTACATTCTAAATATAAAATATGGCTGACTAAAAGATATACTGCGTTGGGGATGGGGATCGTAAGAGAGTAAAATGTAACTTTACGTCATTAACAAGACACGCCCCTTGGATAGATTACCGTCATATAATAATACACAATACACCAAACATCATCGTTCTA
This sequence comes from Urechis unicinctus, assembly GCA_034190875.2. Taxonomy (NCBI): domain Eukaryota; kingdom Metazoa; phylum Annelida; class Polychaeta; order Xenopneusta; family Urechidae; genus Urechis; species Urechis unicinctus. Next base: position 53,364,468 of record CM067350.1, on the reverse strand, counting down.
CAATTCAATTGTAGATTGACAATTGTGAACTGATTGTAGATCGACAATATACAAAAGCATTTTTACATTCTTGATGTCCTATTTGTGCATATGCTTATTTAATGTGCGTTTCCCCGCAATCCCTGGGTGCGAGCAAATGTTTTGGCTTACATTAGTTGACCATGTTACAATGTAAATATAATTCCCTGGCGCGACTAAGACACTTGGCACGTCATATGGAAATAGATTAGCTCGCATGAGAAGGATATGTAATCAATTCCAATTAGCTTGTTTGAAATATATCTACCTGAAAACCAGGCATACCAAATTATCACGCCATTGCAAATATCCGATTAGACAGCATAATTAGAGGGGATTTGTTTGATGTCCCACGCTTGCATTCGTAATAATAGCATGACAAATTCCCATCTCATTATTTGTCCAGAGTTTTCCTATTAATAAATATTTACTTACCACACATAATGTGAATAATACAGTAGGTAAAAAAAATTGTGCCCAATTTGCTACATCAGAGACTTTGTTAATGTCTAGTGCGTTAGGCTCTCACCACTAGAAATATGCGCCCCCTACACACACACTACCGCAACTTCTAAAAGCCAATTGACTTTTAAAGTTATATTCGTAAGTTTAATTGTCATAACAGTAGAAATGTCAATGCATCGTGCAGTTTGTCTTTGAGAATCTTTTCATGCCTCGTTGAAGACTTCAAAAGCAAAAAACGTGCCCGGAAATTGAACGTAGATTCAAGACATTTCCTGGGATTGATTATTTCCATAGCAGGGTTTGAATTATAAAAAGAAAGTACATTGAATGCTCCAACAGAAATGGAATAGCTGTTTACGCAGTAAATACAATATTATTGCATAGAATCCCCGCCTCGCTTTTTATGCGACGGTTCATTTAATCTATGCTTGGTGCCAGTTGCAGTGAAATTCATATATTCCCGTCCCTCGTGTCCCAACTCAGTCAGTTGCTACCATTTACTGACACAGGTAGAATCTCGAACGATCGATTTAGAATTCCTCACTTACATATACCGCTTGTACTGCCTTGGGAAGGCTCGAAGACATATGTGAACAGATATGAATGTGGATATTTACATTGTCCATGGTAGAGGCAAATCGATAAGGTTGACATGTCCTTTCGTTGTCAAGGTGACAGCATATTCTCTATGGGTGTGATCGCATAAGAGCCGGTTAAATGTTTTGCTCATTATAAGTAAATACACTAAGCAATTAACGTCACCGATTTTGAATTGATACCCCTGGACGGTAAACAGCATCTATCAACCTTTGAATGTCACCTCGAAACGACCTGGTCTCGTCTACTGTTTTTTTAGGAATATTTCACCAATTCTGAGAAATTTCCTAGGCTCTAATGCTTGCTCCCTATTCGCTAGGTTATGGTTACTTAAAGTAATTTCTAAGCAAAGTCGACAATTTGTGTGATGCTCTGATGGAAATACATTACTGTTCCAACAAGAGGGCAAGAGGAGGAGGAGAGGGAGGGGATGCCTTGTAGTAACAGTATGACGGTGTGAACACGGCGTCTTATAACCAATCAACAGTTATCCTCAGTGCCTCTTTTATTTCTAATTGATCATGCTGCTTTGGTGGCAGGTCGCTTAGAGGACACAACTGGCGCAATCTTCATAGTACCAGAAAAAAATAATTTGCGTCATGCGTTAATTAACCAGAGCTTTATCTGAAACCATTGTTCACAATCACCTCGGCTTTTACAAAGACATACAGCCGGGCTGGCGACTTTGGGTGTTGCTGTTGTGGAGGTACTGCTGGCTGTTTAATTATATGTCGCCGCTTTCATGTTTTCGTGGTTTTTCTTCACGACCAAGATGATATCGCCAACTGATGAGTGGTCGGTATTCCTATAACGAAGCTAATTTCATTAACTTTTTTTATTAGCTAGGATTCATTCTTAATAGTGATTGCTGTAAATAAATCATGGTCGGATAAAACCTGGCGGCCAATTATACGTCTCCCACACGCAATAAAACATGAAGGAGGCAAGCTGTATTCTACCTGTTTGTCCCTGTGGTTATTTGTATGGTTGCATGGAAATGTATAGTTTGCCTCAAGGTACCGATATTTGCTTTTACTAATAGATATTGGGAAATGCTTTTGGGACAAAGGGCTGAGGTTTCCATTTTTTGTTTTAGTTTAGCGGTCATTTATGTGTGTAATGCATTTATATTTGTCACTTTCCGGTACATAACTTGTTGTCATGAAGACGGCGGCATTGATTCATATCACTTCAATACACAAGTCGTTCTGCACAACGCGGGCGTCATAACGGCGCGACCAAAGTAATACTGATCCGTCGAATATAACCTGACATGGCTTATACAACAATCAATTGGAGCATGTATTATTATGACACTCCAACAATCGTCAAAAGCAGATAGATTTTGTTCGTATAGATGGCTGGGTTGCGGCTGCCACTACAGTGGAGCTTGCTCAGGGATGACCCGATGAGTGTGATGACATTGAGTTGCATTTAATGAGTCGGGGACCAAGTGGGAGTCATACGGTTCTTGTTATTGGCAACCACCTGATACCAGATTGTAAATGACATTCTGATATCGTCACAGATTTGCCAGGTTCTACATTACTTGTTGTACATAAAGTTGTCCTATCGACAGACTTCTGTTCGATCGAAACCTAACTCGTACCTCACTACATTAGAAAAACCCCGAGACGGGAAGTACATACAGTGATGTATATGGGGGTAATTAGGGAGTCATCGTCACCATATGCCTCTCCGGTAGTGAATGTGAAGAAACCAGTTTGTATAGACTATCGGAAACTGAATCGAATTACACTGATTGATCACGAGCCTATAGTTTCTCCGCAAGATCCATTCTCAGAGCTTCACAAAAGTAGGTACTTTACCAAGCTCGATCTCGCGAAAGGATATTGGCAAATTGCCATGGCGTCGGAATACATGCCCAAATCTGTGCCTGTCGATATGATGAATGCAAGAGCCACTTTTGTGAGATGCCATGATGGATGTTACGAGTTCATCAAGGTGCCTTTCGGTATGATGAGTTCAGGGGCCACTTTTGTGAGATGCATGAGGAAGTTGTTGAGAGGGCTTGATCACGTAGTGAGTTACTTAGATGACTAGCTATTTAGGTTACAGTTTTGTTGTTACATATATTACAATTAAAAAAAACGTTAAGTGCTTGTCACGAATATAATTACCATTTTACAAAATTGCTTTCAGAGAATCCGACATTGTTTCGAATGACACAGCACATACTGTGCTATACATCTTGATTTATGGGGTAAGATGGCGATGGGTATGGCAGCTCTGGCCTCGTTAGCAGCAGACACTACTTAATGTGATTTATACATTAGGTTATTCAGATAAATGACCCTATCTTGAAGACGCTGTTATTCCTTGGCTTGGTCGGCTTGGCTTGAATCGACTGGGTATTGACGACTGGGTATTTGCGACTGGGTATTTGTCGTTGGTCGGTTAAAATAGTTAGGTTGGTAGAAGTATAATCACGAGTAGGGAACACATTTATACGGGTAAATCAATGGCCAGCTGCAATTCGTACGCAATTTACAATAAAAAATATTTTAATTAGAAGTGATATATGGAAGGAGGTCTTTCTCACGAGTCTCGTCAGAAAACAAGATATCTACTTCATACCAAGCTGCGCTTTGTATCTGTATCTCATAATGACCTTGCTGCGCCTTTGCCACAGAAGCAGGTAGATACCCATTATAAAACCGTTGCCATACTCTATTGTCGGTAAGCATCAACCAAACGCATTGATGCAAAAATAAGGAGGTTTACAATTACCTTTAAATCCGCGGTGTGCAACATAGTGCGCTGGTCGCTGAGTAGCATATTCTAAGAACAAGGCTGGGGTTGGGCACCTTATATGACCTACGTGCACAACAGGGTGTTTTCAGAGCGCGAAGTGAAGCGGGACATTGATTGACGATATGCCTTCAGGTGCTTCACGTTTCCTATGATCTGAGAGCTATTGCATGATGCTCGAGTGATTATTCACATTCCAATAAATATATGGGGTGGTCATATTGCAACTTAGTATGTCTACCTAACGCAGAGAAAAGTGTAGTAAAAACCTTATATGACCATATCAGACATTATTTAACGTAATATATTTGTGAATCATGACGACGTTTCGAGCTGTGGTGGGCTAAAGCGTGCTAGAATTAACTTTGAGATTGGGTTTAGACGGCGTTCATTACTAATTAAGCTGTACACTTACATCAATCATTTGCTAAGATGATTAGTAGATATGGATTTGAGGGTCTACAACATATTTGCATAATATTGTAGTCTTTGTGCATCTTACACTGCTAATTGCTTAACCTATTCCCGTTGGTCCCGTTGGTTGATATATTCGATAGTTATGAAACTATCAAGGTATCATTTCTTGCTCATTGCATCAAAGAGTTTATAGCTTCGCTTCGAGGCTACATTACGCGTGGCTATACGGTGATCGCTTCCCTAATTATAATCCACAGACATTGTTACGTGGCGCAACCGCGAAATAAACAAAATCACACGGAAATATTGGGCAGATGAGAGCGGGAAGAATGTCATTTCGCAGAGCTTTTCCGCTGCCACAACACATCTCACAATGGGCTTATAGATAGCGCAAATAACAAATATGATATAAAATGGATGGCATCTTGATAAATTTCCCGTTCTTGGGTAGACCTATGGAAAACAGTTCACCTCTAACAGCGTCCGCGCCGTTTTCTATTCTTGAGCTTCCATGTCCGCGCTGTAGATGATGGTAGTAGATTTACAATAACCGTCTAGAGCAAGGTACTGGGCATTCACTTTTGTTGGTTTGTCAGGGATATCTATAAGTCGCGAGCAAAAAGCTTATAGCTACGTAAGCTATGTGGTGATTATGTAATTACATGACATACAACCCCGTCGTCAGGTGAGGCTACCATGATATCTACAAAAACACATCGTACTGTTGATCCAAGGATCGGCGTCTGACCACGGATTCACATGAACCAGATAATCCCACGTGGTTTTAAAAGACGCTATGACGCAGCAACATGCGGCTCGCAGGAGTCGTTTTAACATATTTTCACGGGCGGAGAATTGAGTGAGCATTCTAAGCAAAGCTATAAACTCTTTGATAATATTTCCTATATTAAACCCGGTACCAGTATCGTTTGTAGTTTGACGATATATTTTTTCCTTATCACTGTCTTATTAGTGATTACCTCACACTTCCCTCCCTTCACCCTCATCTCACTACACTTGGCATTTGCTGACATCGATTTATCTTTGTATAGACTCTAATGTCTGCTGTCTCTCGCATAAGCGGATTGGCTCAGCGCAATAATTATGGTGCAGTCGCTTTTAAATTGCTCGTGTGATCGATCGAACTATAATAAGACGTCACTTAAAGGGTTATTTTGTTCTTGTCCAGAGGTAAATGCTGAATGGACAATATACCTGCCCCGAAAGTACTTCGATGTCATGTTAAGTTTGATAGCACAACTTTATTATAAATGTGGCTCCATACGAATGCAGAAGGCCTTGTCCTAACACATGCTCCATCTACATAGCAGTCAATAACTGGGTAGGTAGGAAAAAAAGGCTTGTAAAGCGAATGTTATGCTAAAGTAGGGGAGTTACGACTCACTGAGGACCTGGCGACTAACTTATGATGAGCAGTGCAGAATAATTGGGCTCGCTTTGCGTGATATGCCCTTATGCAAATTAATCGATGGCTCGTGTGTTATATATAGCACGCATGACAAATATGAAATAGATATAGAAAAGTCGTATTGCATGTATATATAGGGAAAAATTAAAGACATAGAATTCTTAGTAGAATAGGATAACCTCCCCATCTGTAGCCTTTACCTATCTGACGTCAACCTCAGATGAAGTTTTTTTATGCATGGTATGGTAATCGCATGTTTACCATCGGGGAACAATGGAAGTATTATGAAATAGTGGTAATCATTTGATGTTTAACAATGAAATTCAGTTTTCTTTAGAAAATTACTTACATAATCACCCATTAGCTAATTTGAACTAATGATAAATTTGTCGCATGCATGCCTGTTAATTTGAAATAGTCATGCCAAGAATCCAAGACGAGCTACATATATGATATATATTACAACTTTTTAACTTATATAAACAAATCGAGGTAATGGAAAATAAACTCGCACCACAGTCAAAAAGCTTACTTACAAATCGAGGGTGGCGAGAGAGTAAAAAGCACTGCTCAGTAGAACATATTATTAACCTATTAAATTACATCTGGGTAAGTCATTGCCGCGTGTTGACTCATGAAGCATACATATTGAGATAAGCCACAAGAACACCATCCATTACCAAACTCCATGCATGAGGAATAGAAATCACATTCACTTGCTTACTCATCACCCAAATGTCATGTGCAGGTGAAATAGGGCACTTAATAAATGCGTTGGACAGATGCGTTGACAGAATTATGCTGTGGGGAGGAGGAGGAGGGGGAGGAGGAGGAGGAGGAGGAGGAGGAGGATTATCTGAGAGTGAATGCAACGTGATAATTTTACGACGTCGTGGCTAGTGGACGCAGCTGCCTAAATTCAATCAACAGTTATCCTTTTATTCCTAATTGCTCGTGCTGCTTTGGTCGCACGTCGTTCACAGGATATCCGCCACGACAGACACAATCTTAATGTAACAGCAAAATTCTCACTTGCTTCATACATTACTTGAGTAGAGCTAATCTAAAATAATCGCTCTAGTCATTTCATCAAAACATATTGCTCACATGAGGTAGCAATCATTCTTGATTGTAATTGCTGTACATAAGTCATGGTTGGATAAAAGCTTGCCGCCTCTTATTCGCCAACCGCACGCAATACAACATGTTTGATTGGTCAAGCTGTTTTCCGTCGGCAGTTGCTTATACGCGATTGTAACACTGCCTAGAAACCTTGTCTATGTGATTATTTTCATGGCTGCATGGGATATTGTAGTTCGCCGTAAAGTACCGAGATTGTCTTTCACAAACAGACATTGGGCTGTGGGGTAAATTGGCTAGGGTTTAGATTTGTGGTTAATTCTGTGCCAGGCATTTATCATTTGTAAATTTCTTGCTCATGGATGTATTTTTCAAAGATTTACAAAGATGGCAACCCATGACCGCATGAGGATGGGTGCGATCCATAGATGCCCTGCATTTTTCACGTCAACTGGGTAAATATTCTATAAACAAGGTCAATACATATTTATGTATACCGACGTCTAATGACCACACTGTATGTCTTAGGCATGACCTGTATCCGCGGACTAGAAATAATGGAACATACTTTGTAAACCACGTTTACTGATAATTAGAAGGTGTCCATCATCTCAAATATTGAAAAGAGTCCTGACAAAAAGATCTCTCGAGGTTTGTAATCTTTTGAGCTATCCATAAATGAAACCGACTGACATTTATGCTGTTCATCGAATACTTCAATGGAGGTGATGCAATACCGGGAAGAGTGAGAGATACAATTCGACGGGCACATTGATGTGTATGGTAGCACGTCTGAAAATAAAGTACCTGTAGCATAAAACATTTAAATTCAATTTGGAAATAAATTACATGTAGGTGGTAAAATATCTGTGTATAATGGAAGTGCCTATTACGCCAATGAAGTGAAGTGGTTTAACCCATTAACCCGGTCCACCCACTGGACGACCTCCAACCATGAATATTAGTCATAAAGGTAATCACTTATCATTGCCTACTTTTCAATACCTTGGCTGCATCCGAAGACCTATTGTCTGCAGACGTATGAGTGTCAATGATACAGAGCGATATATCTGCCCAAGCGGTACTTAGCTTCAAGTAGCATTAATTTAGCTACATCTGAATTGTACAAGGCCTTGCTCAAACTTATGTTTCAGACGTTACAATGCATTAAATGTACCTACAATATTCAATACAGGGTTTTGTTACATGACTCACTCTACCCCTCAGAAATCTGGCATCGAAATTAATAGACAATCATTGTTCATTTCAAGTACAAGGTGGCGAATTGTGCGCTGATATGATAACAACGATCATACAAACAACAGAGGGGATGACAATGAAGTTCAGTTTGCTTCAATTAATTATTCAATAACGTTTGTGGGTTTCTTTCTCAGTGCAGGGTACCGTTTTCATTCTGATCTATTCACGCATCGACTTCGTGTGACCCATTTTGGAATCAACGTATTTATGGCAGCGTCATTCATTTGTTAATAAATGTTAGCTGCAATATGAAGATCATAAGACAATATGTGAACGCTAGCACCCATCTCAACATGATATGAAATGACGCAACATAACCAATACGTTTATGGCAGTATCATTGTCAGTGACAGACATCACGCTTAATAGTGCGGATGCCAGCAGAGCAAAAAGCACGAACTCCTAATAGCGGTGGCTCTTGTTTATAGGAATCTCCTCCGAAAGAATTCTTAACGCAATGCAACTCTATCGGTCACCTGTAACGGCGTCTGGCAATTACCCTGTGTCGCCTTCAATTTGGAATGAGCTTCAAACGAGGATACTTAATTAAAAGACAAATGAGGCCAGGGCAAACTATGGTAAATTGGATGTGACAACCCTCTATCAATTGACGAGTGAATAGGCTGGCACATTTTATCACTGCTGACAAAAGTAAAACACGGCAGTTGTCGTGAATTTACAAATATCTCCCTCCTCGAATATTACCCAGTGGATAGTTGATTGGCAGTTTCTAGTCGGACAGAAAAAATGCGAACACGCTCATTTAGCACAGATAATGGTGAATGAGGGGCAGTTCATTGCTCCTGTGTGACCTGCAGAACACCTGGGGATGTACTGATCTTAGTGCGCTGCTAACATCATCGATACTAGGAATCATGTTTATACACATTACTTACTCCTCGAGTAGATGCTTATTATGATGTTTTTGGCGGCAAACTGACGGGAGATAACATAGCAATGATAAGATAGTCGGAATTAAAGTTCTTCGATGGCAACCGGTGATTCATTTGGTGCTGTATGACTTGAAGAAAAGACCCGGTGATGTTCTCATCAATCATAATATAAAATAAAAAAGAAATAAGTGTTCACATTCGAATAGATCGCGGGTTCCAGTCTTAATGGGAGACATAATAGTGCAGTGTTAGCGTCCTCCAAGATGATGGGCGCTACACGTAAACGCAAGTGGATGTTCAGGTTAAAACTTCTGACGGAAAACAAAAGGTAAGGTAAAAAAACCCAGTCATAATACTTATTGACTGTGCAAACACCCTGTGCAATGTGTGCAGTATTAAGGTGATCGTATTACTTGATACGTCTATGAGGTGCTTACATACTGCTCTCCATGTGCTCCTATGTACACCGCATGAGAAGTAATAATGAAAACGCATGAGGCACACCAAAAATGTTCACCCACGTAGGTCTGAATGCGAATGTCAAGAGGATAACGTCTTTGTTGTCAACAGCCAAGCAGTAACAAGCCGCCACACCGAATGGGTAAAAATGAAGTTACAATTGATTGATCAGACAAGTCAGGTAGGCTCGTTTGTAACAGCCAACAATTGCACACATCATGGGCAACTACGCGGGAGGCATGATCTTTGCATAAACCAAACCTGCCTAATTTTCCAGATTTGCCGCTGCGTTCTGTGAATGATTTTCCTCATTAACTTTCACTCTGATTACTCTGACTCAGCATCATTGTAGCTAGCTCTAGCCTTTGTGAGACATCTTAGTGAGGCTGATCTACATATTTACACTAGCAGAGGACACACAAATTTTCTAGCACCATAGTCTCAAAAGCTTCGCATATTATAACAGCCTGAACTAAATTAATTGTATAGAATTACACGTAAAAAGCTTAATTAAATCTTGCTTTTCCGATTCATTAAGACTTACTTCCGTTTTTGTACCCTGCAGGGATTAACCCCGAGGTGACCTGAAGGGAACCCGATCATGGTTATATTTGTTCATGCATTATTCTGGGTTGTATGGGGATCATCGCGAAAATGTTGGTATAGATTGTTAACAGATTTTCAATGTTGTTTCTTCAAACAAACGACAGCCCCTGCTCTTAATATAGCTTTAACAGGTGATGCTCCAAAGCTGCAAGTACCCATTGTTGTTGCAATGAAACATTGGTATGTTACCCGCAATAAATACACAGGAGAGGAAATTGTTTGGTGAAACAGTCTATTTTGGCATGATTTGGCTCGTGGATTAACTATACCGTGTTTCGACTTAAACGGACGTTAATATTTGCTCATCATACTTATGATTTTGCACCAGACGTTTTAATCATCAGTTTTATCCGTTACACAGACGATCCCACCCGTCCCATCGACTAAATATTTCATTACACGAAGCAGGGATCCGTATGAGTTGAGACATGTTGGTGAGTAGTCAGCATGCCGCCTACAATGCTTCTTGACACTTGACACTGCTTCTATCCATCCCCCAGGCAAGTTTGTCGATGGACATATTCCTAGTGAGTACGACGCTGTGGTGAAGCTTTGTTAAATGTAAACAACCAACGCGTCGGCTTTCTTTTAGCATGGAACACACAATCTTTCATTTCATTATCCATATATAGGCCATTTTCTTTGTTTTACTCGCACTTACTCTAATTTGAACAATTAAATCGCAGACTTGAAAAAGAGTCTAACATATATTGATAGAATTGATGCGCTAGCTAGCTTGGCCAGTATAGACGTCGACCAATTTACACCAGTGACACCGACATAATGTCATTATCGTAGGCAGTTGTGCATTATCGCAGTAAAATATTGTCATACATTTGGGCTGCACATTGAATTCAAATAAGGAATGAGGCGACAAGAGCTTGAATGTGCTGATACATTTCACATAATTCGGTCTTCAATTGCATTTAGGCGTTCGCTCACCTTACATGACACGCAGGTGGTGTTTGCGAATATATTCTACCAAACATGGCAATTATACTGTATTTGTTACGTAAGTGCTAGGTAATCATTCAGATGAGCTAACTGTTTGTTCATGTCATGAACGCATAAACACCCTCGACATTTTCACGGGGTCGTCTGGTGTTTTAGGGGTGTGAGTCACTCAAACCAATACCCAACGGCATTGCCTTGTCGGTAATTAGATGCCTCGTTGTTGTATTGACATCATCAACATCGGGCACTTACTGGAATGTCAATGGCTCTCTGATCGGGCACTTACGTATTCAAATAATCTATGCTGTCATTGTATTGGTCCAGTAATGGAAGCACCTTCAAAAAGGCATAGAATGGTTCTGGTGGTTCTGTATCCGAATGAGCATGCAATCGGCATTCTGTTATTCTTAATGAAACCGTGTCGGTAGCCATTGAGGGTCTATCATTAAAGCAAATATACATTTTGTGTTTTATATATCATTGCTGCTTAATGATATTACTAGGACATCGTTGCAACAGTATAACGAATCATGAAATGTTCCCTTGCATTAACCGTACAGTATAACACACATTGACTCTCCGCTCAACTCTATTTTTGCTTCATCCGTGAATAACTAGAGCTAATCAGAATTGTTATTGTTTCATTAGCTCCGTTCTCCACTCTTAACATTTCATACATCATCATGGGAAACTGTTGCGTAGTTCAAGTGGTGTTGCTGGCTACATCAACATATATCGACACTATGAGGCTAAGGCGACGACAAGACTACTGAGCCTTCGGTATGACTGCAAGCAAATCAATTACTCTCTCAACCAACAAGCCAACAAACTAACCAACCAACCAACCAACCAACCAACCAACCAACCAACCAACCAACCAACCAACCAACCAACCAACCAACCAACCAACCAACCAACCAACCAACCAACAAACCTACGAATTAACCAACAAACCATACAACCAACCAATCATCAATTATGGTAGAGGTACCCGGTAGCATAGTGGTTTACTGACTCGTTTGATCTCGTAAATTGGCGGTCCCATCCCAGAAAGGGTTATGAAATATCATCTAACAGTGACCACCCCCAGACACATACATACAACACATACACACACACACATATACACACACACACACACTCTCACTCTCTCTCTCTCTCTCTCTCTCTCTCTCTCTCTCTCTCTCACACACACACACACACTTACACACACACACACACACACACACACACACACACACACACACACACACACACACACACACACACACACACACACACACACACACACACACACACACACGCACACTCAGTTATGGTTGTTGTATTTATACACCATTCGCCAACAGAATACCATGCACGTCAGGGACTTGCATTTGAGGCAGTGGCAGAGGCTTACTTACATAATGATCACCTATCTATATTATGCATTCGACTATTCAGCTTAAATTCTTTCTTTATTAACATCTAACTTTTCAGACGTTTAAAGGTTTGATTGGCTTAATTAGAACTTTGCATAGAAGCAAAATGCAATGTGAAATGAATAGTCAATTTACAATGAGTACAACCACAATGAGCATGAAAAGAAACTTACCAATTGCATATGGCAGTGATGCATAATACAGTAGCTTCATAATAACTACTCGCCGTTTCAACCCCCGTGTGCATTTAACGTCTGTGCTCATTTATCAAACATACAACAACACGTTCATAAGCAACACTGACATTGGGTTGATGGATGGCGTGGATAATATCGGTTTAAGTGACAGGAACTATGTAGCTGGCTCCATATATATATCGGTCTATGATTTAGTATGTTTTCCATATTAGTGATTTTTTAGGTGGTTTTTACTGATCAAATGTCGTTATATTCAGAGTGGTATGAAGCTAGAGATAGAGTGTAAGAGAATAAGTAACATGCTAATGATAAAATAGAACCATTGCACGGTAGGGTTTGCAGACAAAATAATGTTAGCATTCTAAATATTGCTACATAGTTGAAATTATGGTGGTATAATATCCGGTCAAAGCGGAATGAGGTTGAACCCCTGTAACTGTATTCCGTCAATATAAGATTTTAGATATGAATGATAGAATATTAGATCAATATAAAACAGGATGCCTGTTTGTTGATAGCTGGCGTGGCCGACAGAGTAGTGCAAGCTCGGTCATGTAATACTGTTTTTCTGGTATGCAAATACTATTTTACTGCTTATGTCTGAATTGCAATTTACTAAACGAATCAAAACCTCCTTTATTCCTTCTGAATTGCATCACATTATCCTCACAGTAACACCTTATGCAGTGAGTGTTTTGCACATCCTATGATACTATTTGTACAAAGAATTACAGATATGCAATTGTCTATACTTGCCAAATACAAGTATGGTTTATTGCATCCACTTCTGGTACAAAATTTTTATCTAAACATTGGCACTATATTTCTCGTAATAACTACATTGTTATTCGTTATATAAACCTCCATATACATTAACGCCTAAGTCCTGTTTTTATCACAAAGCACGAACAATTTTTTCGATGCTGTAACAAGTAATATATCGTTTCACTATCATGTTTGTGTCCAAACATTTGACAGTGTGCTTTCATACATTGGCTCTGTATGACATGAAGAAAATACCTAGCGATCAACGCATGAAACCGAAAGCAAAACTTAAACCTGTTGGCGTCGGGGGATGGAACAAATACACCGATTAAAGCTAATACAGTTGAACATCATTGACGGGAAACATGCGGCTATGATAACAACACATGGTAAATGTGGAACGCGACGTGCATAATTAAGCACTAATTGACCGATCTACAGTGTATGTTGGCCCTTGTGTATCAGACCACTATTGCATACATAAAGGGCAATATGGCCTTTGCTAAGACCAAACATAAGAATTTCTTCAGTTTTGCCACTAGGATCGTTGGTGCTGTTTCCATTACAAATTGTGCAAACAACATGTTTTTTTTCATTTACATCCCTTATAAGCAGATTAATGGTTACAAACTAGCTTCATTAGAACACCATGAGCAAATACGTGGCTGACTTCTGAGATTCAGAATTATCACTTAATAGCAACCTGCTTATGACCTTACGTTGTTATGGGTACTGGAAACATTCTGCGGTACGATATGCTTCATCTTCATCGGTGCTGTATTGCCTTACGCGGTGGATATTGATTATTCTACCAACACGAATACAAAAGCTAACTTGCTATCCACTTATACTTAACTAAAATATAGAGTGTGTTATTTCATATCCACTAGTATCAATGCAATTTCATATCGTGTCTTTGAGCTATTGTAAGGATGGGTTAGTATTGTTTAACAGCAGCAACTGGGGCTCGCGAGCAGCAGGACAAACGTTGGATAGGAGCTTCGTTAAAAATTCCACCCCCCCCCACTTCCATTGAATTCTAAATACAACTGCATAAATGCAATTTGCTGACAGCACTAACTGTAAAGAATAAACATGGTGGAAGCTTTTCTGTTTATTAACTTTCTCCGTGCCTGCTCCGCTGAATTAATTACAGTGATCGTCTCGCTCACCACGCATGACGAATTGGTAAAACTATTGAACTCCAACAAATCTGATGACATGTTATGAGTTATTTCGTGAAACAGTGCTTTCTGTTCAGCTCATGTTACTGATAAGAAAAAGTTGCTAAAACATATGGCTCAGTTAATCTTTCTGTTACTATCGCTGTCCCGATCCGTCGCTGAATGTAAATTAAACGAATACAGCATTACACCGAACTTACAGTAGTTGGAAGGTATACTCTTTGAAGTAGAAGCAATCCTCGAATAAATTCTAAGCCAAATATAACTAATTTTGATTATGCTTATACATTAGGTCCCATGCATGGTGAAACATCCCTCTTAACTTAACTTAGTCACTTACTGCCACACAAGAATTGATGCTGCGCGTCATGTCACGTATGTTTTATCTGCTACTCATAATATACTTCCTGTTCATATCATTTCGTCTGTTTTACGCTAATGACTATCTGTACCAGTTCATATGAAAAGGAAATACTACGGTCTATCGTTACTTTCAGCAACGGTGTGATTGATGAGGGTGATCTTAATGAAGGGAAAACACCCCTTAAGTGCCATAGGCTTCTTGGTTGGCGCAAACTCTTTTCCAAGACCCGGCTGTGAGCCCCTGTATCAAGGACAAAGTCTGACCCGTTAACATTGAGCCGGTGTCAAGCAATCTTCCCTCAGATATGTAAGTCAAGTTGGACTCACAGTAGCAACACCATCTTAGTTACGAGAGATAAACAGTGCCTATCAAACCGGCCATGGCTTTTTAACCTGCCCCGACTGAAATAATCTACAATACACCACGGTATTGACATGTAATTCCCAGCACGTGTTTTGAGATGACAACAGCATTCATCTTAGAGACATGTGTGATTTTTACCGTTTCAAGTGAAAAGAGTCTTGTTGAATGCAAATACCTTTAACGTGGTCCATAATCCCGAGCCAACATTACATTATCCGTGTGCTTGTACCATTGTATATATATACGCACACACACACACACACACACACACACACACATATATATATATATATATATATATATATAGATATATATATATATATAGAGATATATATATATATATATATATATATATATATATGATATATGCAGATTTATATGTTTACAGAAAAGAAATATATATGTACTCATCTATATATATATATATATATATATATATATATATATATATATATATATATATATATACATACATATACATATATATATGTTTTTTATATATATATATATATATGTATGTATATATACACTAATATATATACATATATATATTCTTATGTGTATAAACATATACATGAGTGGATATATATACATATATGCATATATGTACATATATATGCATATATATGTATGCATATATATATGTTTATATATAAATATTTATATATATATTTATATATATTCATATATGACCTTTTCTTTACATACAGGACATAACCCACTGTGACGTAATATAAGGCGTGGCTTTATAGCGACTGCCTTATGGCTGGAGACTATTTGACGACATGCACATTCTATTCGAGCGTTGCACCTTGAGTTATATCAGTTATATGCACCATACTCTATGTTATTAATCACTTCACACGTGTGAGCTTTACTCATGTGCTAATCTGTAGACATACCATAGTAAATCCATAAACTACACTGACATCATTTTGATAGATCAAAAATATAGTGGAGTGCAGGGAATGCACCATCTGGCTAAATAGCCAGGTCTCTGTAATAGTCAACGAGGCAAAAAGCAACAAACTAGGGAAGCGGAAATTGCCCTAATCATTCATTTGATAACATCTCGATGACAGTTTATTCCTTCCATTGATTGTTTTTACATATCTATCTAAGTAAAGTGAAGCCATCAAACATTTTAACGTACTCATGTATTACTGTCGCAGCTTATTAACGTGCTCATTATAATTAGCTACTGATCGCAATGTTTCATTAAGCATGGAGTTATTTTATCAACTCCCAATAATTAATCTTATACAATTGGGGCCCCAAAGGACACTGGTTTGTTTGAATTAAGCTGTTTACCACCTTTAAATATTGGAATAACTTAGGCCACATACATACGATTGACAACTCTAAGGATGGTCATTGCCCGAGTGCTTAAGTCTTGTCGCTGAGTCGCAAAGTAACCAATCACGATTCATGTATTGCGCCCACAAACCCGTTGGTCGAATGCAAAACCGTTAACCGCTCGTTATGATGGTCATAAATCAATACAGGGAATCGAAGAAATGCCTACCATATTTACGAAATTGCAAACGATGCTATGATTTCCAGCGTATGAAATAGCACCAAATATATTGATGCAAACATATCATCAATATCCCTCGGACTCAATTGCCTTTTTGGCAACGCCCTTTGCCATTTGGCGAGAATATTAAAGAGAAGAGCACCAAGTATTGCCTGCCATTACTGACACAAATCGCAATCCCACGACACTCGAATGAACACATATAAACTGTAGAGCTGTATATATAGCCATCCTTATTGGACCCCAAAGGGTACCCAATGAGGATTTATTTGTGCTTAGAGATCGCTTATTGGGATCGTTTGATGTGATGACAATTTATGTTGGAGCACAGAGTGTACAAAATAAACACGCTCCTGAAGCCAATCATTACGAAGTAACCCATAGAAACGAAATTCTGGGATAGCTAATAATTTAAAACATGAAATAATCATAATATTACGATTTTAAGTGAACATTTGTGGTTCACAGGCGTATATAAACAATAAGATCAACTTGTGCCCATTGCGGTATATTACATCACCAACCAGAAAACCAATAAGCCACTTTAGCAAGAGACTTAAGATCACGTCACATTACAATTCTTTAGTAACACGCTGATATTTGTGTATATAACGTTACCGTTTGAAAAAATATAAGCACCCTGCAACGTGACTACCTCCTGCCCGTTGCAGATCCAATTTTATTCATTTTATAAATATGATATTACTCGTTATGCACGCATTAGCTACCATACTGTGTCGACAGAATGTTCCGGTCTACTTTCATTTCATTCGCCTTTATTACAATGGTTACAGAGGGCATGTATAATCATACTCAATAGCACTCAAGTTTGTTCTAATACAATTACTTACAAGCTACCGCTAAAATCATCATTACCGAGGTATATATTAACAAATCCTCTGTTCTACAATAGAACTATGTTGTCGAATCAGTTTAAAAAGGATAAAGGGCCTTTGATAACGGAAACCAATGAGTGTGAGCGTAATCCAATGTACATTCAAGTTTATGTGAACAAGGCAGCCATACAGATCTATCACATACAACAGCGTCAATACAAGTGGTAAGAATATAGTGACCCTCTACGGATGGCAAAATTTTTAGTAAACTTTCCTTTCTACAGCAATTATTGACGCTTTGTCATTACCAAGACACAATACACACCTGAGCATAACCATCAGCCGTCGAGTAGCAGCTATCTGATCCGTCGTGTCAAAATAAGATGTGTTTCGTTGAGTTACACGTGCTTTTGATCAATCTAGATTTGTATATATGCGGTATATATGTCCACAGCCTGCGGGTGACCGTGCACTATTCTAAACGTAAGGTACAATCGCAGTTGCATAAAGTGTGTTCAAAAATATGCAAATGAAATTATTATTGCTGATCCATCATTAATCACCAAACAGTTGAAATTGAGCCTTATTTTGGTTAAATTGATTTAAATAGATGAAATCCTACACACCGTTCGGGAAAACAAACCCACATAGAATTCATTGCTAAAAATCCACCAAAGGTGACATATATTCTACCAGCTCCCCATCATCTTTGGATTTTATAGCAAGAGTATTTCGGTTCTTGTCTCTCTCTCTCTCTCTCTCTCTCTCTCTCTCTCTCTCTCGCTCTCTCTCTCTCTCTCTCTCTCTCTCTCGCGCGCTCTCTAGAGATCTATATAGAGATATATAGAGATATATATAGAGATATATATATATATAGATATATATATATATATATATATATATATATATATATATATATATATATATATATATACATATACATATATATATATATATAATAATAAAGATATATATATATATATATATATATATATATATATATATATATATATATATATATATATATATTTATATATACATATATATAATTGTATAAAAGAAGCAGTTTTATGTACGCAATTTTCCATATACTTTCTAAAATGCTATTTTAAAACAATACCCCAATTACAACCTATTTGATAGATCATCATTTGTCAACTGATCTGGTAGTAGATGCACCATATATTAAGTTGGCAAGGCAACATCACTATTATCGCAGCACCAGCAAATAGTTCCCGCATCCGTTTTGGAGATTGAGGGGCGCTTGTTTAACATTGTTATTGCTAAGCGGCTGTGTGGAACCGTATATTCTTTTAACATCAAACATGGAAATATATTTATAGCATTTATAGCATACACATTTAAGCGTGGCGTTAATTACTTTCAGCACACACCGTTGATCGAAAGGCTTAACAGAGATAAATGCGTCGCACATGTGAAGTCTTTGCTGACATGTGTGCATATCAACATGAAGGAATGATGACTTCAATTGAATGCATATTCTAGATTAGGACTACATCATTAAAACACTTTTGATGCTGCGTGATATAATTCTCATATGCTGCCAATATTCGCCTGATACACCAGGTTCGCGTGAGGTTTGTGAATGTTGTGTATGTATTTAATTGGAAGCAGTTACTGTAGAATAGTTTATATTTTGGTCGTTCTCCGTCTGGGTATCATACCCTGCATACAAATGTAGATTTGGGCAGATCTTCCGATGCCATGGCGATTTGTCAATATCCTTTCGCGAGATCGAGCTTGGTAAACTACCTACTTTTGTGAAGCACTGAGGATGGATCTTGAGGATTCACTATAGGCTCGTGATCAAACAGTATAATTCGATTCAGTTTTCAACAAGTAATGTAGAGCCTGGCAAATCTGTGACGATATCGGAATGTTCATTTACAATCTGGTATCAGCTGATTGCCAATGATCACATCCCGATGAGTCTCACTTGGTCAACGACGCGTTAAATGCAACTCAATGTCATCATACTCATCCCAAAGCAAGCTCCACTGTAGCGGCAGCCGCAACTAAGCCATCTAAACGAACAAAATCAATCCGCTTTTGACGATTGTTGGAGTGTCATAATAATACATGCTCCAATTGATTGTTGTATCAGCAATGTCAGGTGACATTCGACGGATCAGTATCACTGTGATCGCGCCGTTATGACGCCCGCGTTGTGCAGAACGACTTGTAAATTGAAAGGGGATATGAATTAATGCCGCCGGCTTGCGACACAATCAGCTTCAGTCCGGATAACGTTTAGTTCAAAAATGTTCTTGGCTTTAAGAAAAAACATCCACATGACGGAATAGAGACTTGCATGTTATATGGGATGCGCAACGAAAACATTTCGTCACAAAGTATTCTTTATAAAGGGAAATAATGCCATAGACAGTCAGAGTTAGGGAGATTAACCTGCGGTAACTAAAAATGCGGCATAATTGGAGTTCACCGTTTCCTCTCCCTGTGGTTGGTGTCGCCTCGTCGTTCTTTTGATACTAGATCTGGTGATTATCCGATGGATCGTTCGATGTCAGTGTCTGGGCGTGCTGTAGTATAGTATGTAGAAAGAACAGCTTATCTACCTGCAGAAAGTAGATTTTAAGTAAGTTACCTCTCATACTCACTGTGGTTTATATATTCATTTGAAATGTAGAGCTACAGACAAAGACATTCGTTGGAGTGCGGCAATTCGTGTCCTATAGCTTCTAAAAATAATTTTTCAAAAGCATACATAAAGCATAAACAAAAAGATAGCTTCAGTCATCTCTCCAAAATTTCGATGTGTTAATTGAGGAAAGAGTTATTAAGTTATATCATTACTCAACCGTATGGTAATATATCATGTGGATATTGTATTAGATAGTTTGTAAATAGCATACAGCTATGGACAGCTGAAAAAAAATTATGTGCCGGAAAGTGACATACATAAATGCATAACACACATAAATGACCGCTAAACTAAAACAAAAAATGGAAACCTTAGCCCTTTGTCCTAAAAGTTACGGCATTTCCAAATATCTGTTAGTGAAAGATAATATCGGTACCTTAAGGAAAACTATACATTTCCATGCAACCATGCAAATAACCACCGGGACAAAAAGGCAGAATCATGTGTTAGCTACTGCCTGAAGAATACAGCTTGTCTTCGTCATGTTTTATTGCGTGTAGGAGACGTATAATTGGCTGCCAGCTTTTATCCGACCATGATTTATATACAGCAATCACATCTAAGACTGAATGCTAGCTAATAAAAAGCCTATGCTAATGATATTAGCTTCCTTGTAGGAATACCGAATACTCAGCAAATTGCGATATCATCTTGGTCGTGAAAAAACCACGAAAACATGAAAGCGGCGACATATAATTATATAGCCAGCAGTACCTCCACAACAACACCGTCCAAAATCGCCAACCCGGCTGTATGTCTTTGTTAAAGCCGAGAACGGAGCCAAGGTGATTATGAACGATGGTTTCACATAAAGCTCTGGTTAATTAATGCATGAAAAAAATTATTTTGCTTGTACGATGAAGATTGCGCCAGTCGTGCCCTCTAAGCGACCTGCGACCGAGGAAGCATGATCAATTAGAAATAAAAGAGGCTCTGATGACAACTGTGGTTTGGGCGCCGTGTTCACACCGTCATACTGTTACCACATGGCATCCCCTCACAGAAGACCTCCTCCTCTTACCCTCTAGTTGGAACAGTAGTGTATTTCCATCAGAGCATCACACAAATTGTCGACCTTGCTTAGTAATGACTTTAATTTACCCTCACCTAGCGAATAGATGGCAAGCATGAAAGCATATAAGATTTCTAAGAATTGATAAAATATTCCTAAAAAACACTATTTAAGACAAGACCAGGTCTTTTCGAGGTGACATTCAAAGGTTGATAGATGCTGTTTAGCAATGCCTACTGTTCTGTCGCCATCCGCAATGTGTATGATTTTTGTAGGTCCCGTGTCCAGTCAAGTATGTCAATATCAACTTTGCCTCGATATGATAACATGTGTAACAGGTCACATTGATTTTATCAAAGCATACCGTCCAGGGGTATCAATTTAAAATCGGTGACGTTCATTGCTAAACGTATTTACTACATAGAGCAAAACATTTAACCGGCTCTTATGCTATAAATCCCAGAGAGTATGTACCTTGACAATGAAAGGACATCCCTATCGAATTGTGACATATCATACATGTGATTTGCCTTTACTATGGACAATGTAAATATCCACATTCAAATCTGCTCACATATGTCTTCGAGGCTTCACAATGCAGTACAGGCTGTATATGTAAATGGGGAATTCTTGATCGATCGTTCGAGGAACTACCTGTATCAGTAAATGATAGCAACTGACTGAGTTTGGAAGCTAGGGACGAAAATATATGAAATTCACTGCAACCCGCATAGATTAAATGCACCGTCGCATAAACAGCGAGCCGGGGATTCGATGCAATATGTATTTACTGCGTAAACAGCTATTCCATTTCTGATGGAACATTCAATGTACTATGTCTTCTTCTAATTCAAGCCCTGCCATGGGAATAATCAATCAAGGAACTGTCTTGAATCTACGTTCAATTTCCGGGCACGGTAATTGCTTTTTAAGTCTCCAATGAGGCATGAATAGTTTCTCAAAGACAAACTACGTACCAACCAATCAACTAAAACTGAGGTGTAAGTGCTGCAGTTTTGCCAACGATGCATTGACATTTAAATGGTTATGAAAATTACCCTTGCGAATATAACTCAACTTTAAAAGTTAATTGACTGTGAGAAGCTGGTAGTGTGTGTAGGGTGCGCATATTTCTAGTTGTGAGAGCTTAACACACTACAATTCAGTGTCCATTACCATTGTACCAAGACTTAAATAAGACACCCTGTTTTTAAAACAGAACGACTTAACTTCTACGACATTTACACAATCTCTGATGTAGCAAATTGGGTACAATTTTTTTTACCTACTGTATTATTCACATTATGTGTGGTAAGTGAATATTTTTAATAGGACAACTCTGGACAAATAATGAGATGGGAATTTGTCATGCTATTTATACGAATGCAAGCGTGGGACATCAAACAAGTCCCCTCTAATTATGCTGTCTAATCGGATAGTTGCAATGGCGTGTTCAAGTAGTTATATTTCCAACAAGCTAATTGGAATTAATTACATATCCTTCTCACGAGAGCTAATCTATTTCCATATGTCGTGCCAAGTGTCTAAGTCGCACCAGGGAATTATATTTACATTGTAACATGGTCAACTAATGTTAGCCAAAATATATGCTTTCACTCAGGGATACCGGGAAACCGCACATGAAATAAGAATATGCACAACCACATAATTTAAAAATGAACATATACTATTGTAGATTGTCAATCTAAGATCAGTTTACAATCAATGAAATCACTCTATTTCATTAGGCTACCCGAGCATCATAATTATTAGCATACGACAAGTTGCATCTCGCCCACCCCAGCCAGCCTTCATTGGGTTAGCGTTGTGTAGACGTCATGTGATAGACCAGCTTCGTTTGTACATGGCAAGTAGATGCTAGTTCCTCTGTGATTTACAAACCAGTGCAGCCTCCTAGTTAAATGACATGACCTTTATCTGAAGATAATTGGGAACGATCCATCAGGTGGCAATGGCTTTTGTCTGTAGTGCTTTCTTAATAATACGAAATGAGCATACGTGCAGTAGGTGACCATGGAACCTACTTATCATTGGAAGCCAAACGTGTTCTTAGGACTCACTATATATCGCATCATTTGCATGCAGCGTGTGTAACTTAACTTATGCTTACTCACAGCTGGCTTAATCAGCCAGCTTATAATCCGTCAATAAAACATGTTCATCGAATAAAGCTTCACACATTACATCAGGATCTAATGACCCCTTTAACCTCATCTGCCAAGGATCTTGTACTGTGATTAAAAAATTGCGGGTATGTACCTATGCAGGGTTAAATGCGGGCACAGCAATAATAATGTCATTGATTAATGAGCAGATCCGAAGGATGTAAGCTGCTGAAATGAATGGTCAGACCCGCCATATGAACGCACGAATTTACATATTGTGGTAACCCCATACAACAGCACTGATACAATGGACATATAACGTTACAATATCATCTATTAAGTTTCCACTAGTCGTGTGATAAACATGTCCTTGTTACCACCAACATGGTGGCAGCAGAGTACAAAATATTGATCAAACTATGCAATATCATCCCTTTATTTGTTCAACGTCATGCAGGACAGTAGCATCATACATCATGCTGCTGCTGATGCTGACGTCAATTGTCAGTTTGGAAAGGAAAACAAATCAGATGGCGGGATTGCGTAACTTAATAAAGCCATCCTGGAGGGATAAAATGTTAATTACATTGCACCTTTTTGCCTATTCGGCGATTGTTGTTATGCTAGGGTAGATCTCTTCATATATACTACTCTTGATAATTTCATTCGTGCACAGTTTGATCAGAATACATCCCACGTCGTTGTTATGATATACACACTGAAGGGAAGAGAAAAATGGTTGTTTACACCTACGCTAAACCCGTTCTCAAAATTTCCTAGGTAATGTCATTCCATTCAAACTTACATGTAACCCTCCTTATTCTCAATTGTCACACACTCAAATCAACTTTTGAAAATTAACGAAGTGGAAATATGTTGCCCGCTAACGATGTCACACGATGCAATAACAACATGATATAATTGCAGTGTTCAATGTGCACCTCATCTCAAGCACAGTTTGTGTCATCGATTCTTTTCTATCGTTGTCGTCGCACATTGTACAACAGCCGCAGCTGGCGGTGAATTGTAGAACTATGACGTTTGGTGTATTGTGACGGTAATCTATCCAAGGGGCGTGTCTTGTGAATGACGTAAAGTTACATTTTACATTCTTACGATCCCATCCTCAACGCCGTATATCGTTGAGTCAGCTATATTTTATCGTTGGAATGTCTCAAATATAAAAGCAACGTAAATGCTGATGGCATCTGCGTTCCCATAATTAATCTTGCTTGAGGGTGTATTGTGCTATTAATAAGTAGCACTCTCTTCCTCGTGGCTTCCCAATCCATCCACTATGAATAGGAGCAGAACACTGATTCCAAGAAGGGGCTTGTCAAGCTGTCAAGCAGGCTCTTAGCTGTAAGTGTGTAAACTTCGGTCATCAAGTGGTGTGGGGTATGTGATTTCGCGCCTCCACTTCACCACTATTATTCTACACTATGCAGTCAGCCAATGATCGTGTACGATCACATCCCTTGAAGGCTCATCACATTGGTGAAAAAGGCAATAGATTCAACTTGAAAGAAGAAAATGTATTACCATAAGATGGCAGATTAGTTTATACCGTGCTCAAATACACCTGTCTGACGTTTAATGTACTTCCTAACAGAGTGGTGGGGTTGGGTGGGGCATATGGGGTGGTGGTCAACATATAGACAATAGCAACGGTTAAGTGTGTCTGAATGTAAATTCATCGATGGTTTAAATGTTGTGTAATCAACCTTATGCAATACATCGTTGATATGTTGTTGATTATGAGATTCTGTGTTCTTCTCGAGGTTTTATACAGCTCTTTGTCACAGCAACATATGTATTGTACGCATGCTGACTGTTAACTGATATATTTCCACAACGGGCACTCACTTTACAAAAGGAGGGAATCCTGTTGTCGCCATCTTAGCAATGCGTATTGTGCTCCCGTGCCGTCGTTTTGCTGAAGGTGTGAATTGTTTTTATGCAACGTTATCAGCAATGAGACCTGAAGACCTACTGTGCTCAATTGTAAATTAATGAATGCAAATTACTAGAAAATACTGACATGTTAAGAGTTGACCATCACTTATGTGACTATTGAATATGCGTATAGATGAAACGTTGACCATGATAAAGCATATTATCAGATGTCTGGCATATGCTTCTGTAAATGTCGGAAATGATATAACCCCTAGATTTGACACGTCGCCCGAATAATCCGACAATTACGAGCAAGACTGGTCCCTGAACCAATAGAGCTTGCACGATCTGATCATACAAGTATTTACTCAAATTCTTCTCCATGGGAAATATAATAGCCTTACGACTAAAAAGAGGGCAAAGCCATATCCTATGTATATTGGTTTAGTCAGCCAGGTCACTATAAATATATGTATATATATATAAAAATATATGTATATGCATAGATAAATACATATATTTACATATATATGTATATTTGTATTTATATATATAAATACATATATAATATATATTTATATACATATATACATATATATATATATTATATATGTACAGATATATATATATACATATATACATGTATATATATAAATATATATGTATGTACATACAAACATAAATATATACATATAGAATTATAGACACACACACATATCTATATATTTATATATATATATAAATGTAAAAATATATATATATATATATATATATATATTATATATGTATATATATAGGTATAGATATTTATATATATATATATATTTATATATATATATATATATATCTATATATATATATATATATATATATATATATATATATATATATATATATATATATATATATATATATATATATATATATATATATATATATATATATATATATATAAATTTCGACAATTCTGCTGGTTTGTTCTTGATCGGAAATATTCGCGGTGACGTCCAAGTGGCGACCTATACGCTTTTTTCCAACAGTACCATTATTTACACCCCCTTACCCACAAACCCTGTTGATGTCGTGCACACTAACCTAGCAAACATACAGTTACACCATGGCTTCATCCCTCTTACAATGTGTCCCGCGTTTGTTGAAATAGCAGTGTTTATTATGCCATAATTATCATTTCATTGCCAATCATTGACACGATTCTCAAACGAATTATACCCTGTAGAGGATAAGAACAAAGGTGACAGAGTTATTGAAAATATCTAGTTTCTCTTAATTAACGTATGTCTTTGTGTTCAGTCTGCAATATATGTATATCAAAGAAAAAGATTATTGCCAGACGGATATATTCCATTAGAAAGAGCCCTTGATATACTAAACTTCAGATACCCCGAGTCCCTTATATATTAATTGCTCAATAAGCTAAGCTAAGCCCATGATCTTTTTTATATTAGCAATGTAGGATCAGTCGACCAGCTGTATTAGTTTTGACCAGAATCATTTTCATGATATGGTTGTTGCATTAGATTCACCGTGTGATTCGAAAATGGACTCTGTTATGTTTAACCCTGAACGCGCCACGTGTTTTCGTCATCAAAGCAAGGTGATCGCTTTGTTTTGGAGGTGAAGCCAGCTAAATAGGATATCAAGAATAAAAAAACCCTTCAATTTTGCTTTCCTTAAACCTTATAGAAGAAAAGAGTCAAGCACTTGTTGAAGCTAAAAACCACTATTGCTTCTTTCAAAAGTCCAACCGGAAGTTATTTTGGATTGATATAAATTCACTTCTAGGACGCGCAATATGTGTTAGGGTTCACGTTATATAGCTCCGCACATATAAACAAAAGCTTGGTTGATGTCTGTGTAATTAAATTGTTCAACAGCAGCATAACTAATATCAATTAGATCAAATTACTGGGTCAGTGTTAAGGTACACTAATGATACACCAATGTGTGTTCCATTTGTGTTAGTGTTTTGTATGTTAGCCCGTTTATGATTCAATCATTTGTCTTCCAGACAAACCCACATTGAGGTGTGTCAGTGGTGGCTTATTATATATGGTAACTTTTACATCATGAGCGTCATTGCCGTTGTCATTAATAGAACTAGATAATTTGACCTCCAACAAAGCAGCTTATTTCATCAATACCGAGTATAATGTGTAGTATACTGTGTCCTATGGTTAGATTCTGATCCTTGGTGGAATCGATGGCAGTAGTTCTGAACGTTATCTGTTAATGTGTGCACTTTAAGGGTGTAATAGACCTAAGGAGTGCCAATGGTCGGTGTTTAAGCGGCGGATGAAATTGGAGCACATTAGTAATAGGGCAGACCTATAACCTACGCCGAACTCACGGCAGCGTATTTTTGTCGCAATCTTACGTCGAACCTCTTAGATTCGAAAGCAACGTTTATTCGGCTTGTGAAAAAAGTTTCTTCAAGGACGTTATAGTCATGATATATGAAGGCCACGATGTATAGAGTAGCAACGCACCGGCATTTGAACTGCCACCTTAAATTAAGATTAAGCTTTATGCCGTTGCAGATGCAAACGGATTTTGCATCCCGGAAAACTGAATGCCAGCAATATGTTGATGGGTTCCAGACACGATAACACAATAATTATCCACACTTTTGCATTGCTTTAAAGACAACCTCAGATTCATGGCCTTTTTATAGTCTGCAGAGATTTTATGTGAATATATATATTTATTTAATCTACTACAGATTCCATAACCTTCTAATAATCGTCAGTAATCCAATTTGCCTGTCCAATCACAATCACAGCAGCCTCATCATAGCCCACAGGTAATTAAATTGTGGGAGCTCAATGAGGAAATCCTGAGTATAAATTAGCGCTCTCAAATTAGCATATCTTCAATGCAAATCGTGTTTGTGAGGAGTATCAACTATGGGAAATCAATAGTGAAGTTTGACCCATTGTTTAATGTATTTGCACGTCTTACAGCATTTACCGGAATACACAAAAATGAATGTTAATGATAGACTTGTGATCACACCGACAGAGAGTAGTAATTGCTGAATAAAGTAAGTATTTTTAGACATATGGTCCGATGTATCTGAATAAATTAGAGCCATTAACAGATGGTTGTATTATCACTAGTAGTATAGAGACTGGGGGTACGAGCGCAGCAATCTAATACAGCAACCCAGAAAACACACACACACAGGCTGACTCACATGAGCCAGCGAACCGCTCGCACCTCCCCCCACCATATGCTAGCAATGGGCCCAGCCCTTCCAGCCCCTATGGTTAGGCCCACACCAGAGTTAGTCACCATAGAGGTCATTGAGTGATAAATATCTGCGACCGTCGCTGTAAGTTCCATTTTTCACGCGGTTGAGGTCCTGTATAAACTGGGCAACCTTAGCGTCGTTCTTCTCGATAAAGTCGGGATCGGGACGAGCGGTTATCAATCTCATCGTAAAGAGCTTCCAACAGTAGAAAGCCCGCGTCGGCCTCTCTGTGATCCCACTCGGTCTTCCCAACCAAGGACCGTGATGCTCCTGTTCGAGGCCCAGACAACTATTAAACCTCCCGTTCGCACTATAGTCACCGTCTTCAAGCCCCTCCACCCCAGCCCACCCCCAAGCCACCGTCTCCTTATACTTCTTCTGATCCTTGTGATACACCTGGTTATACACCTCAGCTCTCCCCAGGTCCTCAAAGGAGCACAACCTGAAAAAACGCAGTCGACAAACAACCCCCCGATGGTCGCCACCGGACTGTGGTGCAACCCCAACAGAACCTGAGGCTTATACATATTCAGAATCACCCTCCCAGGACTCCGAGTGTAGGGGCACTTTATCTCGAGCAGCACAACCTCCTCAGGATGCCCCAGACAGACAGCATCCACTCCAGCCTGCCGGATTGGGAGCACACAAAAGCCATCCGGAGAGTAGGCCGTCGCGCCGCCATCAATATAGATATTATTTCCGTAGACCTTGGTGTCGTACACCTTCTCCAATACCGCAATTGCAACCTCCTCAAAAGTCGTACCCCAGAGGCAGGGTGCGCTAAAGCGAACACCCCCGTTGCTAGTTTTTTTCTGTCAGCTTCTTGCTATAGCTGCTGAAGTAGTTTTGCCCTATGATAGAGGAGTAGTCACTTCCTCCAACGCAGCCCTTCCTCGTGGTCTCCCACTGGTCCGTATTTTGTTTGACTCCAGTATGATCGTTGCAGAAAGATTTTATCGCCGCCTCCATTATATCTAGCAACCCCCACTCTTCAAATGGACTGTCAGGGTAATACCTTAGCAGGTCTAGGGGGCGATTCTGCCGCTTTCAAACATTTTGCTTTAATGTCACTTTTCATTTGACTATATTTCATGATCTCGACCGAAACGAGCTTAAACTCATCATCTGAGATATACCCATCTTCAAGCGCCGCCGATACAATGTCAGCAATGGTATTCAATTTGCTCTGAGCGAGAATGCGGATCTTGTCATGCTTTTTTAACTTAATGGTCAGACGCCGACTGATGAATTTTCCAGCAATTACAAGTAGCCCACAAGCGGCTCCAGTAGCACCCAACACTGTGGCAATAGGAATGGCAACTACTGTAGACATTACACCTGCACCACTTGCGCCAAGACACATACCCACAGCAACTAAAGCAGTGTCTACAGCGTCCACTGAGTTTACTGCACACCTATATTTTTTGTACACCATATTTTTCAATTTCTTTCTCAAGGTATTGCTTCTTAAGACTGATCTCATTCAGCCGATAGGAGTGCCCCAGATCACATGGAGGAGGCTCCGGATTTAACGGTGCAGTCGTTGGTTGTTGTTTCATACTGTCTTTGTATACATAAGTCTATATATCAAGTTCAATTAGGAGTGAAGCTACAGACCAAGTCGCCCCTCTGTTTTGTGTGGTTGTATAAAAGTTAATAACGTTGCCTTGTTCTAGCTGTAAAGGCTGGTCTAAAGTTATTACAACAGCCCGTTGGTTAGCAGGCTTACTTATTCCTACCACTTGATTCGTTCCATTAATAACAGGAACGACTGCTATAGGACCAGCATCAGCACCAACACCCGAAGACAACCCCATACGAATGATCTTGCCATTACATAACATGGTATATCCACAGCTTGAGTCTTGTGAGTCTCGACCCCTAGCCCCATGGCCAAACGACCACTCATATCCTCTGCGAAGGGGGCCACTTGCTTCTGCCCATATAGTAATGAGATGTTTCGTTTGGGAGTTTATGTGTTCTCTCAGGTCCCTGCGATGCTGTCTGTTTTGTGCATCAACATACTTTTTATTAGCAGCATCTTTAGGCGATATTGGGTCTCCCAACAGAACGATTTTATTATCTCCCATTTCAAGGTCTCCGTACATATCATCACCTTGTTTACTAACGCGTGAATTGGCTGCGGTAGTTACCAGATCTATTGTGTTTTGGTATGACATTGCTTGTCCTCCAGAGGATGGAAGGCCTATCGTAGGAAGTCCCGTGATCATATTGCCATCCATATTAAGATCCCCTTCCATTGTGTCCCCTACGGCACTTATTTTTTGTGAGTCACCAATAGATACATAGGTCTTTGTGGCATATTCCGAGAGGTCAGCACCACGCACAGTGCTTGCCGGTTTTTGCCTAGGTCCATAAATACTCGTTTTTATTGACATCTTGTAAATTCAAGAACAACGCTAACAGGTAAGTCGTGGTTATCTAATAGCCTTCCTTTATTATCGCGTAACTGAACCTTTAACTCATGCACTGTTCCACTAGTGACACGCTTACAGACAGGATTAGCGATGTTCGTGGTTATAATATCACCGAAAGAGCCACCCTCTAAGCCAACAACTTCAAGAAGCGTAGTGGGCGCACCATCTAGCATGTTGTGTGTGGTACTGACTTTATCGAGGTGAACATAAATTGTGTTAAAGATGCTAAAGTTGATGGGCCGGTCACCTATGTAAGTACCTGAAGGTATCCACCCCCCACTGAAGCCGTCAAGACCCAACATTGTTAACACTCCGCCTGTTATGTGCGCACCCACATTGTCTGGAACTGTTAGGGTAATAACCCCATTTACAGCATCAACCTCCAAACCGATACCTAATGGTGTAATATGCTCCTGAAGAAGGCTTAAGCTCCAGAGGCCTGGTTTTAATGCAGCATATCCTCTCTCTTCTGAATTCCTTGACCGCCATGCAATGCTCTCGTCTGATTCTAGATTGTACCAGCCCACAGTATACGTGATTGACCTTAGGCCAACACATAGATCGCCAGCAGTGTTGTCAATAGGTTTTTGCAGGGACACAGCGCCGCCGCTTTGAACATTTGACAGAGTGTGATACATAGCACTATGAATAAACAAGCCTTTAGTTTCAATAGAAAAAGCTACCCCATATGGTGCGGGCGGGGTGTATCCAGCCACATATGGTG
Organism: Urechis unicinctus; assembly: GCA_034190875.2. Lineage (NCBI taxonomy): Eukaryota > Metazoa > Annelida > Polychaeta > Xenopneusta > Urechidae > Urechis > Urechis unicinctus. The sequence goes on along the minus strand of CM067350.1, from coordinate 53,332,701 downwards.
TGGGAGATAAACTAACCCGACAAACAATTCAAGTTGTTCACAATGGTGGTACATTCACAGCAAAGTTTCCTGATCTATTCAGTAACTATAAGGTGCCGCCGGTAACAGCGGACAAAGTAGTAAAAGACTGGTTGACAAATCCAATGCAGTTTTGGCAGAACCAGTTAAACTTTGCAGTGTGGTGTGCATCAGCCGGCTGCGGCGTGTCCTCCCAGGACCACCTCGAGGCTGGGATTCCACTCGTGAAAGCTCTCTACACCTTTCACCTTTATTACACAGTGCGTCGCCTATTAGCAGAACTGCAAGCGCCTCTACCTCAGGATCATGCCTATGACCCCTATAACAATACATATGACAAGAGGGCATATGAGAGACTCTGCACTAACTTTGGTGTTCAACCAAACACAGACTGGCGTCAGAAGGCAACCGTAGCTAATAGTGGCCTTGGTATCTTATATGCACATGATGCGTATGGTTACGGGAGTGTCGTCAAGGTTGCTGGTCGAAACGTTCGTTATGACCCTACACGGATGGCCTTTGAGGCGGAAAAGGATACAAAGCCAGGTTTTGCCCACGCGAGTAACCTACAATCCTTTTTCAGGAGAAAATGGGTGCTGTTCTACATCTATCACAGGGACCTGAAGCAGACGAGGCCTGGAGTACCTTCATACTGGACACGTCTGAGGGCTTTACACAGACCGGCGTTGAGCGAATTAACGACAGCATTCGGACCTATGTCTGGGCCATTCTTAGTGCTCAGGCGCAGACCCGCTCAGAGATACTAGGTGTTGGAACGTCCTTTGATGCCCAAAAACAATTTCAGGCTAACGTTGAGGATGCCATCAACTCCCCAGTGGATATTCCATCATCCATCCGACGGTATCAGAACGTCCTCCAGAATGCATCCTCAAAGGTTGATTATGTGTTTGGAACGGGCCTGTACATGGCTCCGTCTGATATGAGCCTCGCCATTGGAAACGTTGCTGGGTACAACAATCTGATTACCATTGCAACTGAGGAGCAGCAGATAGGCAGCAATGCTGATGTCAACTCGGTTCAGGTGGTTCCAGATAGAGGAAGCTTTGACCCTCCGCCAGATACAGATACAGATATGGAACTCTCCTCTCCAGGGCCCGCCCCTATGGCCGAGACCGGTCTGCGTGGGGCGCACGAGGATGAGAAAACCGCTCTTATTATAGGCGGAATCGCTATAGGCTTAGCTGTGCTTTGGTTTGCTACGTAGTAAGTCACGGAGTATCAGGAGGATAAACCCCCCACCGCCACAGCTGCGGCCCATACATGTTCTGCCATCCAACCAGCCACCTTTGCAGCTGACGTAAGCACCCATGATACGATGGAGCCAATTATTCCTGGAAGGGCAGCTGCTGCCTTACCGGCTAGGCCCTTCAGGACGTTTGCCAAGGAGTTCAGCTGTTTTTTAATCCATTCCTTTAAACCAGGCTTATCAGCTGGTGTCGGCGTTGGTGCCGGGGTTGGACTAGTGCTCCCTCCGCCCGTCAAAGCAACTACAAGGGTCGAGATTGCCAATCCAATCGCAGTGAGTATGGAGGCGATTGTTATACCCTGCTCTCGGAACAGAGTGCGTACACGCTCAGCTAGTGTTGTGTCCTCGTTAAGAAGTCTGTTGATCGTTTCCCTGATGCGGTTAATTTGGGTCCTTAGACGGTTACGGTTTTCAGAGGCAGCCTCAATACGGGCACTCCGCAGGTCCTGCAGCTCTGCAAGCTCATTTGCTTGGAATCTCCATGCTCGACTATCACCCCTCCCTTCCTCCTCCCTTGCCATTTTAGCTTCCCGATGTTTTATATTCCTTTCTATCTCAGTTATCTTAGCTAGGTTATTGACCAGCTCACCCCTCTGGGTCTGCATAGCCTTATCAAGCCCTATAAGCTCTCTGAGTGGTAGTTCGTTGTCTGTTTGCGTACCTAGGTCTTGGATGGTGTTATGAACGTCCTCTATGAATCTTGTTTCTTCCACACCACCTTGCTCTGTCACAGCTTCAAGGCTGCTCATTTCTAACATATCTGGAAGTGCAGCTTCTGCTAAAGCAGCAGCTTCGTCAACGCCTTGTAGGGCTTTTACTGCTTCTGTGGATAGTTCAGCGGTCACTCCAAGAGCTCGAGCAAGCGGTGTACCACCGTAATCTAGGATACTCCTAGGAGAGAGGAATTTGTTTGGATTGTTCTTCCATGTCAGAAGATTCCATTCTCGGTCCCACTTAACCCAAAGGTCCCCTTGTTGAGACGATCTAAACTCCAGAGTGGCCTGCAGCCCATGCTTAGACACTGCCTTCTCCCACCTCTTAACTAAGACTTCAGTTTCTTCTTTGGAAGCCACCTGATCTTCTGTTAACCCAGCAGGCATTTCAGTAATAGCCCATGGTGGCATAGTCGAGTACGACGTATCTAAAGTTTCGTCAATCATGTTAGTCTCCTCATCATCAAAGCTAGTCTCATTCCTATCCCCTCCCATAGCCCCTTCCTCCTCTGGGTCGTCAAATGCTGGGTTATCAAACTCCATGTCTGTGTGTTAAAGATATAAGTGTAATTAAACATTCAACATGACGAGTACTTACGGACGCAAACTAAACCCACACCGCCGGATACGCGAACCCCTTGGGGTAAAGGGCGTGCGACAATCTGTAGTCGTTACAAACAATCCAAGCACTATTGATCAGAACCAACAACTGCTGGTTCGCTTCCCCAATCTAGGTGCAGAAGACGTCATTGTTCCAGGGACAGCACGGCTGGCCTTTACAATCACGCTGACCTCGACTGATGTTAACCGCAGCATTGTGCAAAACTTGGGTCGCGCCGTGGTTAAGAAAATGACAATCAAGATTTCTGGCAATGAGGTCATGTCTATTGATGACAGCGATATGTACCACTGTTACCACGACTTGTGGCGGACAGCACAGGAGAGACAGGGCCTTCAGTACCAGGGCATTGACACATCAGATGATAGAAACGCAACTAAGATACGACTGGGGGCAGGAGACAAGGTTGATACCGAGGAAGAGGACAAGGCCGTAGCCGATGTGTATGGTAACAGGTTCTACGTTCCGCTTGATTTTGAACTCCTCGAGAGCCACATGCCATTCTACCAGAGCGCGCTTAATGACAGACTGGAATACGAGCTCACGTTCAACGACTACAACCGCGTGATTCACGCAACAGGCGACACCGCTGCAAGCTACAAAATTGATGGCATCTCGCTGGAGTATGACATGGTTACCCAAACAGAGTTAGCCCGCATGATACGCACCCAGTACACAGGTCGACTCTCGATTCTGTATGACCGTGTGCTTCGTCACAGGAAGCTTGTATACAATAAAAGAGATACACTGTGGAACATCAACCTGAACGTGCCGGCTCGCAGCATGAAGGGCATCCTACTGCTCTTTGAAGACTCAGCCAATGTCTCATACGCCAGGAAGACAGAGTCGTTCTACAACCCAAAGATTACGAAGGTCGAGGTGACCATTGAGGGCATCCCCAATCAGCTCTATGCCCAGGGCATGCGTGGCTACCAGCAGTGGGACGAGGTGAAGAAGGCCTTTGCAGCAACGAGTAAACGAGACCCCAGTGTAGCAATAGCTGCAAAAGACCTGGCATTGTCAGACGTGTCCCTAGGAGAGTACCTAACCACTAAGTATGCTCTGTGGCTCGACTTAAGGACGAGTGATGACGACCAGCTGCACGGTAGTGGCAGGGCTGTGGAGAATGCGTCTGAGGGCATCACCATACAGATCACGAAAAAGGCAGAGGCGGCCGGTGCATTGAACGTTTATATGTATATTGTAATGGATGCACAGCTTAACATTAAAGATGGCAGGTTCGTCAGCGCAGTCTACTAAGTTTACATTTCCAGATTGTCCCTGTTCGGCAATTGTTTGTGGGCAGACAGGATGTGGGAAAACCGCATTCATCCTCGACCTACTTGAAGGGCCCTTCTTTGGTGCCTTCGAGCATATTGTAATCCTCTGCCCTACCATACGTTTCAACGAGGCCTATCGGACGCGGTCATTGGTGTGGGATGATTCAGAGGTGTACGTGGTTGATCCAGGGGAGCGGCTCCATGACCACCTGAGGGCTTTCTACCATTGTTTTAAGGGCGAGCCAACCCTGTACATTATTGATGACTGTTCGGCAACAAAGGCCCTAACCAAGAAGAAAGACATGTTATCTGAACTGGCCTTTAGCGGCCGCCATGCGCAACAAAGTGTCTGGGTCCTCACCCAAAAGTACAACTCTGTGCTGACGGACTTACGTGAGCAGACTCGCTGGATGGTGCTCTTTCACACCAAGGACCGTGACTCGTTTGAAGACGCCTTACGTGAAAATGATGTAATTCCAACAAAGGAGGAACGTGCCACAGTACGCCAACTACTAGCAAAGACCAAGCACGCAAAACTGCTGCTGAAGACTGATCAGCCTACTGCATATGCCGTCGATTGAAGTGATATTGGCCTTGATAGCAGCCGCTGCCTCAGTAATCAATTTAGGTTTCTTCATCTGGGTAGCGGTGCAGTATTTTGAAGCTCGAAGGCGTATACGTATATTCATGGATCCTGATACCATTATTGATAAACTCCTTGAACAGGACTCGACTGGCTTAGTGGAGACAAAGTCTGGGGGAGCGGAACCTAGTTGCACCTCTGGTGTAAATATGTCTTCTAAGAGAGATAGGCTTGCTGCCGTCATAGCCGGAGGTCAGGCCCGTCAGTACCTTGGTTTGAAGGGCCTTACAATTGACCAGGTTGAATCAATGTCTGATGAAGAGATCATAAAGCTGTATGTGAGATACGAGGCTCGGCTAGGTGCCAGCATGACACGTACTCTAGGTCAGACACTGCTACAGCTGTACTCAGGTATTGCTTGTATGTTTCTACCAATCCCACCAGAACACCAGCCAAGGCTAATTACAGACCTCGAGACGGACCCGTTTGTTGGACACGCGCTAAGCACTGCCACTTGTGAGCTATATCATCGCTATGGTATGTTTTTAGCTCCCTTAACTGCGGCTTTAACAACAGTTAAGCACTGTCAATTTGGAAAAACAAGCACCGAAACAACAGGGGCCGGTGGAGAGGAAGACACCACTTCCTTGCTATAGTATGTGTTTTAACTCTGATATAGCATGTGCTTAACTCCGCTATAGCATGTGCTTAACTCCGCTATAACAGGTGCTTACTAAGAGCTATCAATTGGACAAATAAATTTAGTAAGTAAACATGGAAGAAAACGAACACGAATCAAGGGGAGACAACACCGGTGGAGATAGCGTCAGTGACAAAAAACGCTAAAAGGGTTGCGGCAGGACGAAAGGGTGCTGCAGCTCGAAAAGCCAATCAAAATAAGCTTCTGAGAGAGCTCCGAGTGGCTAAGGCAGCGCTTATAGATGGTAGAGACGAAGCTGTCGAGCCAATATCAACGAGCAAACCTCTGGAAAGGTGGACGTGGCCAACATGGCCTATGCCTTTGGTTGTCGGCGGTGTTGGCGTGTTGGCATTGTATTGTTACAGGCAACAGATGGTAGCCTCACACCCTAAACAGGTTGTGGTACAAAAGCCTACAGACGCTCATTTAAAGGATCCGTTTTATATGGAATAAGATGACAACACCAATTACTGATGGAAAAAAATGCTCGTAAACGCTCTGTACCACGGTGTAGTTGTTTCCGGTATTTCAATAGGCTATGCCAAGCTTGCTAAGATGGCTCTGGGTGGTGGGGTGCCACGTCTTGATTTCACCCCACGGGACCTGGCTATGGCTGTTGCCGATGTATCACTAGCTATGGCCACAAAGGATATGCTAATTAAACAAGGAATCTTACCAGTTGATATACTGAAGTAATGGCCACACTTGCTCTACTTGTTGGGGGTGCTCTTGTTAACGCCCTTGCATTCTCTGGGAGCAACTTTTTATTCTCTAAATTACGAGGCAGCCAAGTGGACGCGGAACGTAAACGCCATGATATGGCAATCGAGCAGCTTCAATCTGCTCAGGCAGCATGGGCCAAGAAGAGAACTGAGCGCTTAGACTTCATCAATGAGCAACTGCGCCGCCAGGGCCACGCCGAGCATACTTTTAAGGATGCGGACGAGGCTATGCGTGAGTACGCCTTAATTACGAATAAAACGTCGTCGACCCGCTGGGCTCTGAGCCGCAGCTTTCAGACTTCTACGAGCCCTCAGATGAACAGAGGGGGGGTGAGGTGGCATTCATTATACTGGGTATGGCTGCGACTGGGCTGGTTGCATACAGGCTTGCTAAGTAGGTCATTTGGAGACTCGAACGTTTACTGTATATGGATCGTCGCATGCAAGAGATCTACTATAGTCCTAAGGGATACTGGAAAGGCATTACTGCTATCAAGAAGCTTGCGACAGAAGCGAGGGTTTCTGAGGAAGTTGCCAGGGGGTGGCTAACAAAGCAAGCTATATGGCAAATCTACCTGCCAGTGCCAAAACACATTCCCAGGCCAAAGTTTGATGTCCCTGTCCCCAATGAGGTTCACCAAGCCGATCTCTTATTTCTTCCTCATGACGTTGTGAAGCGCGGACTTACAAGTATGCCCTAACATTGGTTGATGTGGCCTCGCGCTACAAAGCGGCTGAGCCATTGACTACAAAAGAGGCTAAAGAGGGTCGCAGGTGCACTTGAGAGGATATACAAACGAGGACCGCTGCATTGGCCTAAACTACTTCAGGTGGACCCCGGACGGGAGTTTATGGGTGCAGCGAATCAGCTGTTAGTAAAACATGGAGTATCAGTCAGGCGTGGCCGTGTGAATATCCATCGAGACCAGGGTATAGTGGAACGCTTTAACCGAACCCTTGCTGAACGACTCTTTGGTCACCAGTATGCCGTAGAGTTAAGGGATACTGGAAAACGATCGACTGAGTGGGTTTTTCGACTGCAGGCTGTAGTCTCTGCGATAAATAATGAGGTGACCCGCTTGACTGGAAAAAAACCTAAAGATGCTATAAAGGCAAAACGAGTTGCACAAAAGCCCTCTGCAGTCGTACCAGGGCGCCCTCTGGGGGTCAAAGAGCAAAAGCTTTCCTCTGATGTTGGCGTTCGCTACCTCTACCAGCCTGGTGAGGCAGAGCAAGACCATCGGCGGCGGGCCACTGACCCTGTGTGGTCACTCAATGTTTACCGGATTGGAAGCTCTGTCACTAAATCTGGTGAGCCTGTACTATACTATTTGCTGGATGGACCTCTCCGTGGCTTTGTAAAGGAGGAGTTGCTTGTGGTGCCGTCCGATACCCAGTTGCCGCCAGACGGTATTATCAATTAGACTAATAGATATCTATATATATAACAATGGTAGTATTTGACAATAAGTGCCCATGGATATTGCTCGGAAAGAAAGTCCCCTGTAACAGGCCCTGTACGCAAGAGCAAGAGTTTTGTAACTTACACAGATATAAGATAAAACATGGTGTCATTAATCGTCTTTGTACGGGTTGTCAGAAGGCTATAAAAAATAATAAGGTAGGATTGTGCATGGATTGTGGGTTTGATAAAGTCAACCACAGTCGTCTTCGTCTTGCCCAAAAGATTGTTTCACAACGGCCTATAGCTGGGGACACTGACTCGCCAGTCGGCGCCACTGAACGGGGATTCCCCACTGTATAAAATATAGAAATCTTGTGGCGCTGTCGACAACATGGTTTGGCGGCTAGGCCTATGTGCGACGAAGCTTGGCACCTTGTCAGAGACGGGTGTTTACTGCATAGGTCAAAGTCCGCTCGCTGTATTGTTGTTGCCTTTTGTGTATCAACGAATTCCCTTTTAGACTAATGGAACTGTATAGTAAACATGACTCATAATCAGCGAGCACGTGAAGCCCAAAACGATTATGTTTCAATTCACGGTTTTCAGCCTCCTTATCCACGCTCTAAGGCTGCACTCAAAGCACTCCAAGTGCGTAATGAATATGACCGTACATACAAGGAGATGTTTGCTAGATTAAAGGCTGGGGTGGCACGCACCCCTGTCCCCACTGCTGCCCCACGCAGACCAGTCCCTGCCCACGCAGACCTGTCCCTGCCCCACGCATCCCCACTGCTGCCCCACGCAGACCAGTCCCTGCCCCCACAGACCATCCCTGCCCCACGCATCCCCACAACCCAGTCCCCAGTCCCCACAGCGCGTCTTGCCTTCAAGAAGACTAAGTGGGCTGTTAAAAACTATTTGCGTGGATGGGTGATGAACGTTCCTGAGTCTCACCCCCTTAGCTCGGACCTTTTGATGTTCTTTAAGGGCATGCGTCGGAAGATGCATAAAGTTTTGACTGGTGAGCTGGAAGAGCTAGGTGGAATCAAGTGTCAGTTTGCCCTTAAGGTAAGACTCTCCAAGCACGCGATGATGACAGCACTGATTATTTTGAGCCTGTGTTGCGTAATAAGCAGCAGGTGGTTCTCTCCTCAGAAGACATGGATGTTGCGTTGGACCAGAGTGTTGTTAATATCCAAGAGCGGTTGGAGAAGTGGACCAACCAAGGTTCTGGCTGGGAGTTTGAGGCGGTCACAACTCTGTGGATTGATATTGCCAACTACCAACCGTTGAAGGGTGGCTCCTACCTGCGACTTCCGGCTGCGCTGGCGGCTAAGCAGGCCATCATAAATGTAAAGAACTGGGACGACTTCTGCATTCTATGGGCTGTTGTAGCCGCTCTGCACCCGGTAGCCAAGGACCCACAGCGACCATCAAAATATAATATTCAGTGGCTCTTAGATCTGCTGGAGGGTGCAGGTGTAGAATATCCTACACCGGTGTCGCATGTTGAGAAGATAGAAAAGCATGCTAACCTAGCCTTGAACGTTTTTGGCTGGGATGGGAAGACCACTATCGTACACCGCATCAGTAAGCACTCTGGTACCCGTATAAACCTCATGCTGATTGAGAAGGACGGCAAGTTTCATTACACGCAAATCAAAGACCTGAACCGCTTGCTGTATGACCAGACGAAACATAAAGAGCGCAAGTTCTTCTGTGAGCTATGTCTGCATGGATATACCTCAGAGGGTCTGCTCCTGGCGCATAAGCCTGAGTGTGTGGGGATAGGGCAAACTGCTGTGCGAGTGGATATGCCTGAGGAAGGGAAGAACATATTATCCTTCCAGAACTGGCAGAAACAGCTTGCTGCACCCTACGTCATCTATGCTGACTTTGAGGCGCTCACAGTGTGAAGCTTCCGGGTCCTGCGCTTAATCCTGGTAAGAGCAACACGCAGAGAACGCAGGAACACCAAGGATGCGGCTACGGCTATGTGGTTGTTCGTTGTGACGGTAAGACCGAACCACCTGTGGTTTACAGAGGAAGCGATGCTGTGGAGAAGTTCTTACAGGTTCTGCAGCAGGAGGAGCAAAAGATCAAAGCAGTTCTGTCCAAGCCTGTCCCTATGCGGATGACTCAGGAGGATAAAAGGGCACATAAGGCTGCAACTCACTGTCATGTGTGTAAGAAAAAACTGGGCTGTGACTCTGTCCGCGATCACTGCCATATAACAGGCTTGTACAGAGGGCCAGCCCATAACGTGTGTAACCTGAAACTTCGGCTGAGTCCCAAGACAACACCCATCCCTGTGGTGTTCCATAATCTGCGGGGCTATGACTCCCATCTCTTGATGCAGGGTATAAGCAAAGTGGAGGGAAACATCAACTGTATCCCCAACAACATGGAGAAATATATCTCCCTGTCGCTTGGACAGTTGCGCTTCATTGACAGTGCACAGTTTCTCCTGGCCTCGCTTGATAAGCTGGTGTCTGCGAACAACCCAGATGCCTTTGCTGTGACGGCGGAATATGAGCCAGACCAGATGAAGCGGCGGTTGCTGTTGCGTAAGGGAGTCTTCCCCTATGAGTTCATGGACAGCTGGGATAAGTTTGATTCCCCTCTGCCGCCAATCCAGGAGTTCTACAGCAAGCTCTCTGAGGAGGGTATATCTACTGTAGACTATGCCCATGCACAAAAGGTCTGGAGCGTGTTCGGGTGTAAGAACATGGGTGACTACCATGACCTGTACCTGCGGACAGATGTACTGCTCCTGGCAGATGTGTTTGAGGTGTTCCGCAAGACCTGTCTTAAGCAGTACGGGTTGGATCCGGCCCACTACTATACCAGCCCCGGTTTGTCATGGGATGCTTTGCTTAAGAGCACAGGCGTGGAACTCGAGCTACTCACCGACTATGACAAGCACCTGTTCATTGAGAAAGGTCTACGCGGTGGTATAAGCATGGTGTCGCGCCGCCACGCTAAGGCCAATAACCCGCTCGTGGATGACTTTGACCAGGATAAACCAACGAGCTACATCCAGTACCTTGATGCTAACAATTTGTATGGGTGGGCTATGAGTCAGCCTTTGCCAACTGCGGGTATTGAGTGGGTGGCTCGGCCGGAGGATCTACGGATACAGGACCACCCAGATGATGCCGAGACTGGATACATACTTGAGGTTGACTTGGAGTATCCTACTGCACTTCATGACGAGCACAACGACTACCCGCTGGCTCCGGAGCGGCTTCTTGTAGAGAACAACTGGTTGTCTATCTATCAGAAGAACCTCCTGGGCGAGTTGGGTGGCACCCTGGGCGAGGTTGAAAAGCTGGTCCCAAACCTGCGGAATAAGGAGAAGTATGTGGTGCACTACAGGAACCTCAAGCTGTATCTTTCACTTGGTATGAGGCTAACCAAGATCCATCGTGCACTTATCTTTAACCAGAGTCCCTGGATGGAGCCTTACATTCGTATGAATACGGATCTGCGTAAGGTGGCCACCAGCGACTTTGAGAAGGACCTGTATAAGCTTATGAACAACTCTGTGTTCGGCAAGACCATGGAGAACCTCCGCAGGCGGGTCGTTGTCAAGATTGTTCGCTCAAAAAGGAAGAAGAAAGAATGCGTAGGCTTATTGCAAGTCCCGCCTACGCGCGTCATCAGGTGTTTGATAATGACCTGGCCGCTCTGCACATGCACAAGACTCACCTGGTACTGAACCGCCCGGTGTATGTGGGCATGTGTATACTCGACCTCTCCAAACACCTGATGTACGACTTCTATTATAATACCATGAAGCCCAGATACGGCAAGAACCTTGGCTTGTTGTACACAGATACGGATTCGCTGCTAATGGAGATACGCACGCCTGACGTGTATGCTGACATGAAGGAAGATGCCCATCTCTTTGACACCAGCAACTTTCATCCCTCCCGTAGTCTCTACAGCAGTGTGAACAAGAAGGTTCTGGGGAAGATGAAGGATGAGTGTGCCGGCGTGCCCATCAAGGAGTATGTTGGTCTGCGCCCTAAGATGTACTCGATCTTGATGTCGAGCCGGGATGAGATCAAAAAAGCAAAAGGTGTGAAGAAGGTGGTGGTGAAGAAGCATCTACGACACGCTCAGTACGTGAGTCACTGTTCGCCAAAAAGCAGTTTCGCCACGGAATGAACATGCTCAGGAGTGACTGCCATAAAATATATGGGCTCCACGTTAACAAGGTGTCTCTCTCCCCCTTTGACTCAAAGCGGTGGATAGCTCCAGGTGGTGTAGACACTCTGGCCTATGGGCACGCGTCGATATGTTGAACATATGAGGGCTGAGGTATAGAATGAGCACCGATGAACATATTGGGGTGGCCGAGCTGCAAGCAGATGTGGAACATATATGGGAGGAGAAGGTGGACCTTGAGAATGAGGTGAGGGATTTGGAATCAAAGTATGAGGACCTTTTGGAGCGCGTGAGTCGTTTAGAAGAGCTTATTCCTCAGGGTCCTGGTGTAGAGGAGAAGGTGAGGGAATTGGAATCGAAGTATGAGGACCTTTTGGAGCGCGTGAGTCGTTTAGAAGAGCTTATTCCTCAGAGTCCTGTTGTAGATGGTTGACATTGCTGTCGCCCTCTTTAGTGGGCCTATACCATAGGGGCTGGAAGGGCTGGGCCCATATGCTAGCATATGGTGGGGGGAGGTGCGAGCGGTTCGCTGGCTCATGTGAGTCAGCCTGTGTGTGTGTGTTTTCTGGGTTGCTGTATTAGATTGCTGCGCTCGTACCCCCAGTCTCTATACTACTTCACTGCTTTCCATGTAGACATTCTTGACCCCTTACATGCCTCAAGCTTCCCTCCACTTTATATGACCATTCAGCTGCAGACCAACACCATCGTTAGCGGCATTGTTTTAAAATGATTGTTGTCTAAGACGCACACATGTTGGGTACTGTAAGTGCATTGCAGCACAAACACCGTTATTATTTAATTTTCTTTATTATCGAATGTCCTCCGGAACGCATCGCGCTCTCATAAGTTCGTTGACGGCTAAATAAAGGTTGCGCATGATCATGTCGCTTCCGTAAAGCGCAATTTCAAGCAACAGTTTTTATCACGTTTGCGCCAGCTGTGTCATGAAGTATCCCGTCATCTATCTTTAGGATGTACTGCCAATAGACTTAGATACATGGGGAATACATTTATCAATTACATGAATAAAGTGCATGGAACAGCAACATGCAATAGATTATTGACTGTAGTCTTACAAAAGTAATTGCATCTCGACAATTAAAATTCCAAAGTAGGAACCCTGTTATATTACCGAACGATGGAAAGTCCACACAATCTGCAGATTGAGTAGTAATTGTGTGAGACATAATATCCAATCCTCAATTTCAAAGGCCGTTTGTAACAATGTTTTAACAAAGCAGTTGAACTTATAAAGAACTTTTGACTGCCTTGTCCGTTACGTAAAGAGCCGTTGAACTGAGGAAGAGACCTTGACTGAATTGACAGCCACACAAAAGGGTAGTTGCCCTCGGAAATATCCCTTGCCGGTTTTGTCCAAAAATAATGAAATGCAACATTTATAGCATCACGTGGCGTTAAGCTGCAAAAGTACATTTATATATTAGGTTGTGAATATATAATAACACAGAGATTTGAATCGCCTTACAGCATTTGGCTCTCGTATGATAGCACCTGAAAATCATAAAAGCACTTGATGCTCTCGCAGCAGAATTTGATACACTACACACTTTATGCTTCACTTAATATTTACCTCTTAGTGTCAAATGGCCATAGGGCTCCAGGTAGCCGATACTTCGACATCTCCACGATTCAATACAATCACTGCATAATATTTGTTTGAGAATGTTGAACACTATCTTCCATCTATGGAAGTTATCTATCATCTGTTAATATTTGTACTCAATTCTCTTAGTTTTATATAACTGTGGTTATCTTTTTTTTGCGATTATAATTAATAGGAAACGGCTTTAATGTTCGAGGATTATGCTCTCTATCAAAGGGAAGGATGGACCTTTGGTGGTGCAATATGGCCCCACGTGCTCCTTCGCGCATGGAGTTCACGTGTTGGTGATCGCAGATGACCCAAAGATGGGCAATCCAGAATATCCAAGGATAACTTCACAATGATGCAGGTAATAGCAACTAAGTGCATCCGGAGATCATCTAAATTAAACTTCCTTTAATTGCTCACTAGTTGAATACCCTAAATGAGGTACAATCTCATTTCTGATGTACAATACTCTGAAGAATGATTTTTTCAAAGCAGGATCAAGGCTGCTTTAGTAAATAGTCGGAACATGAGAAATCGTCGTTGTTTGCGTTTTAGTGTAACGGCAGCCTAATGATAGCATTCAGCACCAGATGTTTCTGTGCTTTACTGTGTACTAAGAAGGCTGTGTTATAATACTATTCTGGCTCATACATTCTTAAAAAGCCTTCCCCTTTAATTATCAGCACGAGAGCCCGGGGTACACCACACAACTCTTTGGGAGGGGTGTAACCCTGATTGTAGCAATCCTTACCGCAGGGCGAGTCCACCCTCCAAGTGGACTGGTCCTGTAACGTGGGGATTTTTTTAGCCTGGCCTATCGTGTGGACCCTTTATAAGAACCACAGATGGGTTAGCCAGGGAGATCATCTAGTCAGAGAAACAATTCGGACCGCGAGATTCCAGGGAGCTTAATTGTTGAAATCTAAATTAACCAAATAAGCAACTCTACTTCAGGACTCGCGTTAATTTCCTCTGATAAGTCCCCACTCCAGCAACTACAGGCAGTGAGTAACAGTACTATAACGAAGAGCGAGAGTGCATAAGCAAGAAATTCTAGCTTTACAGCTGTCGCGATGGCTACCATTCACAAAAAAACCCGCTTGTTTTTACAAGCCCAATCAGATTTTTCGACACCTCTATGAAGCACCAGAGTATCATGAGCAGTTTAACAACATCTTCCAATTACATCCCTAACATGACTTCCAAGCACGAATCCATCACCCATCTACCAGCTCTTGCATCCTATATCAGACACGACTCAATGAAAAGAATATTGGGCGAGGCTCAGGAATCACGTGGCTTTAATATCCGACATTCATACGTTTAAATGCACGTCCGTGACACAGCTGGGTTCTTTGACTCATATGTCACCCACGTTCAGGTGACGTAACATAATTCTGGGATGCTACCTGCTTACCCATGTCCTAGTTTGCGTTCCTTTGGGTAACTTAACTAACCTAACATGATTGTGCATATTTATCATTATCACACAATCAAGTCGTTCCGTGGATCTCATACAGATAAACAGTGTTCAATGGATCAGGTTGTATAAGCCATGATAGGGTGTCAAGCTCCTCTGTCATTAAACCTGAAAACTGCTGAGATATCCAGGCACCTGGGTACACCTTAGTGCAAAAATATAACTAATAAGAAAGAGCATTTCGCTTAGGGTTGTTACTCTAGAGATCCGTGCACGAGGCAAGATAATATCATCACATTCGTCTGAACTGTTTTGAAGACCAGCTCGATTTATTGTCATGGACAAAGATTTGTTAAGGAACTCCTTGGTATAACACTATATATATATATAGAGATATAGATATATATATATATATATAGAGATATATATATAGATATATATATATATATAGATATATATAGATATATATATATATATATATATATATATAGAGATATATATATCTATATATATATAGAGAGAGATATATATATATCTCTCTATATATATATATCTATATATATCTATATAGATATATATATATCTCTCTATCTATCTATATATATATATATATCTATATATATCTATATATATATATATATATATATATATATATATATATATATATATATCAAGGGACCCATTGAAAACAACCACCCACCCCCAATTGATGGCTGATATTGACAACTGTCGTTGAGTAATAATACTCGTCATGGAAAACTTTGACGGTCGACGTGATATATGAAAGAGCGTAGGACTGTGATCAATATGGCCTAGTCGGATAGTCACCGGTCGTTACGCCACTATATTGTTGTCCCTTCAAAACCTTAAAACACGATTACTATTGACTTTTAGAACACCAATAGTGTATAAAATTTATTTAGCAAGAAGATTAATATGAAGCATGTAAAAATCCTCATCGCCACATCCTGTTACAGGTGTATGTGTGGTTACTGTCAGCTAATGAGTTGAATAATCATGCCCTTCTTAGTGAGCAACCTATTCCGATTGGTTGCATAGCACATCAGTTCAGTTTCAGACTCATCTGTCTTAACTCATCGTCATGTTTCTTCTACAGACAACAACACAGGCGCATGTCAGTAAATGCTATGTAAGATCAGAAAATTTATTTCATTCACCGAACACTAGTATATTTTCAAACCTTGCTGTTATTAGTACCAATTTTGTTAAACTTATCACAATGACTGGTACTTTACATTTGACCCAAGATAAGTAAACACTGTCATATTGTTATTTTCGCAATAATACATAACAAAGTTGATTATCACCACCAGTTTGATTCACTATATTAGCCCTTCGCTATCTTCACGAAGGTAGGTCTGCTGTTCTTGAATTGAAGTTTTAGGGGTTACACCTGTCTCATCATGTTTTGGATTTGGCCAAAAGTGTAGGTAAAGTATTTGGCTCCAAGACAAGACTAAACTTTCGTATCCAACAAAGCTCAGTGCCTGCTTGCCACATTCCTTTATGTAACGAAGCACTAAAACAAGTATTAGCCCGAGCCTATCGAGGTATTTGTCGAATCCATTCTCTCAGGAAATGTGAACAAACTTACCCCGTCAAGACTGGTACGATAGTCATCTCAAACAGAACAATGACAATCAATTGCTTTGATCGGTCACAGAATCGCCCCAAACTATCAAATATCTAAACACGAGGTACGAACTCCGTCAAATTACAAGTGCGTACAAGCGTCTGTCAGAACGTCTCATTCTATAGACGTCACGCAGCTGAAGCTGACCTGGATTCCGGCTGCCGCAGCAATCGGACGACAGACACTGGATCAGTAAAAGTTTATTCAACACCTAAAATACTTAAGTGTAGTTCCTCTTAGGCACTTTAGTAATACATTGTCAAATCATAATAGGCATAGACGCCATGCATAAGGCCTGTACAATATCACCCAGAAGTCTGATAAAAACTCAAATAGAAACCAATACTTTAAAATATCATGCCATATGCGTGCTGATTGGCTAAGTATTATGTCAATAACAAGTTATGTCACTCGGCTGATTCCAATGATCATCCATACCAGAACACACACTTGGTTAATAAATGTGTTTTGCTACACTCAAGGAGCTTACACAGATCACAAGTGCATAATGTAAACAAGGTGCAAGCTAAGACGATAGTCACGTATAGCATATATAATGCGATTGTACCCTGGTCCTGTTACATGGTCTACACTGGTCTCTATAGAGTATGGTGCTGCTGCAATTAAGGCAGTTATACAAAGGTCCAGATTGGCGAGATTACAACAGCGCCCGTTTTATTGCCCTATGCTGATTTAGTTCACTGTAGTTTATTTATCAGCGAATAGAAGAACCGAACTGGTCCAATGATTAACAGGGGCGTAGCTGGGCCTATTACGAAGTAATAGTCTGTTTGGTAAACTCAATGATAGTGTATATATACATATATATATGCATATAAATGTATATATATATATCTATATATATATATATATACAAATATATATATATATATATATTTATATGCATATGTATATATATATTTATATATATATATACATATATATTCATATATATTTAAATATATGTATATATATATGTATATATATATATATATTTATATTGGTATATATATATATATATATATATATATATATATGCAAATAAATATTTATATGACAGCATGAAATATATTTATATGAGTGTATATATACATATATATACAATTGTATTCATAAATGTATATGTATGCATATATAGATACATATATGTATATTTACATATATATATATATATGTTTATATAGATAAATATATGTATAAATATATTGATATGTATATATATTTATGTACTTTTATATTTATATATATGCATGTAGACATATATGTATATATATATTTATATCTATATATACATATTGATAAATTTATATACATAAATTTATGTATACAGTGAAACCTCTCTAAGTCGACCGACGATGGGACTGGAAAAAATCGATCGACTTAGGGAGGTGGTCGGGTTACAGAATATCCGTCCGATATTTTACTCGTGGAGAAAAAACACAACCGAAAAAGAGATGTTTTTCACAATACAATGTAGTTTTTTGTTTATTTGGAAAATCAGATATTCAAATATACAAGTTATCACTTTTGCAGAAATTTCTTTATCGAAACTTGCTTGGCGGTTGCTTTAGCTGCGATGACATTCTTCTTTAGTTGTTCTTGAAGAGACGCGACAAATGGCAGCATGTCCCCCAGATCTTTCTCTAGACAGAACAGCATCACGTCGCCTACTCGCTGAAGGCACTCACTGAAGGTCATGGTGCTCGTTTCTGGTGTGGTGGAGGACGCGCGGTCGTCGTCGTCGCTCTCAGCCGGTTGTGATACGCCAGTGATTTGAGAGACAATAATATCCTTCCAGCCATCCTTCAGTTCCTCCGTGGTCGGCGCCTTATCGTCCAGAGCGACATACTCCTCAGTATCCGTGATGGGGTCAGTCATGTTCGCTCTTAAGTCCTTGAGTAATTGTGCAAGGGGGATATCGAGGGAGTGGTCGTCCTCCTGCAGGTCATTTGCTGTGCTCATGTTGAAACCACATCTCGCAAAGCATCTGGTCACTGCGGAGGATTTGCATTCGCTGACGGCGCTCGCCACCCCACCCTTACACTGATCACCCTTGATGCTGAGTGACCGGTCCGGTAGCGCACGGAAAAACAAGCAAGTCTCATCCATGTTAAAGATGTCACACGCCGAATAGCTACGGATGAGGCTCGGCAGCTTGCTGGTCCAATCGTCAACGCTGCTTTGGGGCACTTTCTGAAGCCAGCCATTCGATGCTTTAAAACCTTCAATTTTCATCTTAGCGGCGAACTCAAGGGTTTTCTCTTGCAACATAGGCCCGCTGACGGAAACGTTGATGGAGCGGGCCTTCTGAAACTAAGTCCATATGGCACATTCTAACTCTTCGCTATCAACACGGGTCCGAATGCGCTTGCGACTTGGTTCTTCATTAGCCTCGCATGCCATAATGCAATCAGCTTTACGTTTCAGTATGTTTTGAACTGTTGATTTTCCGATGCCAAAGATATCAGCAAGCTGTTGATTGCTCTTGCCCTCGCGTTCCTTCGTGCCGATAAGTTCTACTTTCCGTGAGAGTGGAAGCTCCTTCGCCTTTTTCCGTGTTGCTGCCATGACACTCAGTGAGATAATGATTCATAAGACCAATATCCACACCTTAAATAGCCGCTACTTGTATCTTACGTGTGTGTTGTAACAAGAGGGAGTTTTGTGATCAAGATCATCAAAGCTCACGCCGTTCACAGGTGCATCGCTCGATTGTATCTGTTCTAAAGGTATCGAGTTTTGTGATCAAGATTATCAAAGCTTCAGTGCATACTCTAACAACACCGAACGAACCGCTAACCTGTTTCACACATTTCAAGAGTGCTATTCAGTCCGCATATCGCTATCAAAGTGTGTTAGTGTGTATTCTGCTTGCAATCAACCGGTGGCCGCTAATCTTATCGACTTAGGGAATATCAAATGCTAATTGCATATTGGTGGCTCTAATATCCGCCATCGACAATCGATCGACTTAGGGAATATCATATGGGGCGTTGGGACATAAATGATCGATCGACTTACAGAGTAGGGAGGTGTATATTTACATATAGAAGAATTCTGTCACATATAGATAAGTATAGGCCGATATCGGGACTGAAAAAATCGATCTCGAGTTAGGGAGGCGATATGGGTTAGGGAGGTGGTCGGGCAGGGAGGTTTTACTGTATAAACATTTATATGTGTATGTATATATACTTATGTATGTATAACTTTTATGCTAATAAATATTCCGCGGTTCTATGGAGAAACATGGGAATGTCATCTATTATTCGTATACGTACATTACATCATGAAGCTTAGCATAGGAGTCGAAATGATTTAACACACTTCATTTGTGTGCACTTGCATAGGATTGTCTATCCTGCATATTATATGTGTGGATATATAATGTATCTTGCGACTACTGCCTGAACATATTGCTGTAGAGTTTATAGCTACGCTAGCGTAGCTATAAACTCTATGACTGAACTACAGGGACACGTGAAATGCCCTCATAATTGTATTGATAAATGTCATTTATTACATTTGTTATGCGTTCATCCGTTATTGGTTGTCCATCCCTATATTGCATTACCTCAGCGTGATAAGTAGGGGTGTTGTTATTTCATCCAAGCTCGCCCCAAGCTTAAGTTGTTTTCCCCGCAATGTTAAACGAAACGAAAATGCTGCCCTTATACAATGCAGCGATATATTTAAAGTCTAACTGGGCAACAAGGACACATAGAGACATTTACGTACAGGTACAATAGTGGATAGAATATATAAGCAAGTTTTGTCGCATGTAAGTTCGTTTGTAACCATTAATACACTGGATATAAGTAAATGAGCAAAACATACTGCTAACACAATTTGAAAACGAAAACGCACAGAAGAGTACGGTAGCAAGCTCCGCTAATTTGAGTCGGTTTGTTTTGAGAAACATCACGCCTCCTGCAAATTTACCATTATTGTATGCAGCTGTTGTCTGATACACACGGGCCTACTTGACACGTTAATTGAGTCCACTGCTTTATTATGAGTTTATACCTCCTCGATGTGGCAGTTTGTCACTGCTGCTTATTTTTGCCAATAAAGACGCTATCCTCTTGACATTTCCAGAAAAAAGCGTGTGTTTGCTTGAATAAGACCTGCCTGTATGTGCACAATTAACGCGAGCTTCGTGCTTCTGTGATTATTAGTTGCGTTATTAGTTGCCTTCAGTATGTTCACAATAGCATATGACAGGGAATAATTTAGCATCCTATTGAAGTATCAAGGAGAACTATCATCACAAACGTTCCGTGAATGAATAGAAAAATAACATGCAATTTGTTCAAAGCATTTATCGTGTTTGTTTTCTCTCAAATATGTGATTATTAGTTTTTATTATGTGCGTTTAGTGTGTTCCTTATATCATATGACGGGGAATAATTTAGCATCTAATGGAAGTATCAAAGAGAACTATCATCACTAACGTTCCGTAAATGCACAGACAATTATCATGCAATTCATTTAAATCTTTGATCATGTTTGATTTCTCTTAATCTGCATGCTTCTCTTCAAAGGTATCACTATATTTATTTACTCGATAAGCATATAATATATGTGTTTGTCTCATGTCTCGCCGCCAATGATATTACCACCGCACCACAATGCCTCTTGTATCAGCTGGAAACCATCATCAGTTCAATTCAGAAGCAAATTGATAGATGTTGTGCTTGTTGTTATGCGTCAGAATGATGTCGCCAGGTTCTTTCTGTATGCCACCCAGGCCCAACGAAGCGTGGAAACACGTCTGCCAAAGACAGCAACATATTACACATTTGATAGTAGAACCTTAATCGGATTGAGGCAACATTCAAACTATATGTTATGCATCGAACCAGCACGATTTAATTGAAGCACAAGGATAGTGATATGACGACAACCTTAGTGGGTATACCTCAAAATATTGAGCCAATGTGTATATTATAAATTCATGGACCGGATGTGAATCCAATAAACCAAACTATATGCGGAAACTTTGCCTGTTAAGTATCTTTGGTATCAAAAATAAGTAGTGACTTATGAAACATAACGTAATTTCTAGCGACCGAGTTGTCTTTTCTGCAGATCATGATCCGGGCCTAATGCATCATGTTCGCTACCATCAACAAATAAGAATCCTGTTTTAATTCGTACTGCCGATCAATGTACAATATTGGTTCTGTACAATGTACATATGCTTTGTTGAAAATAGTTGTATTTTAGATAATTCATAACCTTTCACTTTTAGTCTGAACTCTTCAACATGCGTGGTCACCACTCTACTAACCCTGTGTTCCTACTAGTTGTATCGCTGAACCGAAGCACATGTAAGATTCTGCCAATTGTGCTTTAATCCTTATGAATCCCCAGTTACGCCCTGAATGCCTTTCTTGTTAAGCTCTTAATGAACAAACGCCGGCATGCTCACCGTGTCGTGTCAGTCTTCTTTCAATAACATCGCAATCCATGGGTCTCCTAAACTGCTATCAAAGAAGCTCTTGTTCGGACAGATGAAGTCATTTTATTTTTGCCTTGAATTCTGCATTGAGTTAACCATTCACGCGAATCATGTATGACAGCACACACTGTCATTTATTCTATTCAAGCTTGGAAGCCATCTGTACAGAAAACCCGAAAGGCATCCAAGTATGCGTCGTATGGAATGAGCTTCACAGAGTCTATTGTCTTGCCAATGGGCTTGAACTTAACAGCAAATCAGCCATAGATCATTTCAATGAGTATGCGATTCTGCGTCATTGAATAATTCTCGAGTGAGCCTAAACTGAATCCAAGTTTATGTGAGTAATAGTCAAAGGACACACCACACAACCGCTCATCACTTATGATTTGTACCAACACTTTCATTACTAAATATCACTTGATCTTTTAAGAGCTTATTGGAGGACATAATTAATCATTTCAATATCCATTCGGTCTGGGACTGAGTAGCGCGTGTTGCTTTCATCTACGCTATACTAAAAGGAACTATGTGGAAGGAGTGGGGGGGGGGGGGGTTCGCATGAATTGCGTTTGATGTAAGAGGAAATAACACCAAAGAATGACGTCATTGATTTGTGAGCAAAGCAATGTGTTTATCATAGTCAGTTTGCCAAGTCAGAAACATTTAATTGAAGATTGTTCAAAATGTGTTCCCATTTCTGATGCTGAAATTATATACGTCATTCATTATACATATGCCATTGTAGTGTATCGACCCCTCCCAGTGTGCTGAGAACTAAACACATAAATACCAACACCAAATGGTGATCGAGAGGGAGGAAATTTTCCACCAATCATACAAACACTACTTTCGGGGTTGATTATTATTTTGAACCAATCACTTGCAACGATCTTATATTGTTAAATGGCCTAGATATTGTAACCTTCAGGGTTTCATTGGCCTAGTTATCAACGACCCGCGTACGTTTCTTATAGCATTTGTATGCATTAAGAATGGCTCTGCTCGAGACTGACCATGCCAACCAACCCAAAAGCGCATGTACTGTTTAACGTCGCATCATACGCTAGAGGATTTGTTATAAAGCAACGTAAATGAAACCTGCAGACTACTCTGCTCAGCAGTAAATCAGTGAATAAACGTGACAAGCAAATACTGATAATTTGGTTTAAAAGTACATGATCGGTCATTGGCCAACACATTTATTAAACGTACAATTTGTGTAAATATATCACACAAATACCTCCTACAATACGGCTACCCGCTTGCTTAACACCCGTTAAAACTGGTTGACGTCATTGTTGGCCGAGGATCAATGAAATTGCAAACCTTCGACGATCGTATCCACTACTCACTATAAATAATGACAGGCTGCGTAATTTTGTTAGAATTGTCGCGTGTGGTTAATTAAATGCAAATGAAAACTTGTGAGCAGAAGTGCCACAAGTAAGTATGTCAATTCCATTTTGCCATTTCCGCACCACTTTCTTTTTGCACAATGTATACACATATGTGTACCCTCAGCCAAATAAAGACACACTCACTCACAAACGCAATCGTACCCAATGACACATTATAAATGTACCCGCGCTCACACATAAAAACTTATTAGGCATGTATTAGCATTTACCTACTGCTTACCTCCATGTCCAGCTGCTCTGAGATCACTGGGCTGCAGTAATTGTGAGAATGACAGATTAAGAAACAGATTGATCTATGATAATAACTTATTATTTGACAGAGACTGATTTATACCCACACCGCTTATCAGGGTTGAGCACAACACCCAAATAACGCACAAACTGTGTAACGTAAAGCGGTTATACTGATTCATCTGGAGAGTTCCATGCATGATGACAAACACTCTACATTCCAGGCGACGACGAGACCAATCCATAGAAATGTTTCACCCTGCTGATTGCAATGCTGTTGACTTTATCAACAAGCACCTTCCATTGCATTTGTTATGCATACAGCTGTAATAAGTTGTCGATTTTTCCATTGCATCACTTCAGGGGATGCTTTTGTTTTATCCAAGCTAAACCTAAACTACAGTCTTATTGCCAGCAATCTAAAAGCTAACAAAAACACACTTGTTGTTGATATGCAAAACAGATTTAATCTTACATGTTTGATGCCCAAAGGCACACGAAGGCACTCAGGTACCACTGCTCATGACTGATTCATATGCTGTGATGAATATTGACACTGCTTGTAAAAGTAGATCAGTAACAGTATCACACAATGCAGCTTCCTCTTCTGATAAGTAAATGCGCAACTAACTTATGTGACGCATAGATAGAAGGCCACAAGAAACGTTCAATTAGCACTACATTTGCCATGTACTTGTCAGTAATAATCGCGTTTATGTCGCTAAGCAGGATACTAAAAACATGCAACTATATCTGAACAAGGAATATTTGTGGCTAAACATATCATCATAACACCACCGGTCGTCATAATCTGAATTCCTCCATGGTCGAAAATCACAAATATGTCACTACTTCTTACGTGACACCTGGCCGTCTATGATACCTTATTGACAGAACAAGGCCGTCTGCTTGCCCAAACATTTCTACAAACATCGAGTAGAAAACTGAATCAGATAAGAAGTGAAGGATGTTAACCACCAACTCATTAATGAATGAGTGAACTCGCCAAAATGAAGACCAATGTTTCATAATACTGACATTAGACTAGACATCAAAGAAACTCAAGTTTACCAATATAACCAGCCAGATTTTACAACCCTATTAAAACAAACATCCAACGAGATCAAACTTCAAGCTTGCTGATTGCTGATAAGGGTGTCGATTACACCATTCGCCTGGATGTATCCAAAGAACATTAATACCAGAGCACACACCGGATTTTCGAAAACGTGATTTTCTTATATGGTGTTTTCCGAACATTCAAAAGATACAAAAACATGCCTAGTTGAATTCCAAATCTCAAGAAGCTCACATAGATTGCATTCGTACAAGACAAACAATGAACATTCATAGCAGATTGTTACATATATCAAGGTGTTTACTTTGGTATTGCTGCATGTTCTCCATTAAAACTTTAGGGCGTGTGGGACTGCTGCAATAAAGCCAGTTATAGGCTAGACAAGACTGAAAAAAACACGAGAGCGCCCGTTTAAATGTATTGTGTAGTACAAATACATGAATAATATTGGCTTAGAGCTGGTGATTAATTCCCTTTGCGAATATGAGCTAGGAGTCACAATGGTATCAAATAATGATTTTAATCAAGTCTCCAACTCTAGGGCAATTGAGTGTGACCGGTCATTTATTGTCACCCTTTTGTTATACCATGTTCATGACAACGCCTCATTTAGCAATGGCTATTTACCTTATTTGACTTATCTCGCTCCTCTGAATGTTACACACGTTTGCATTGCATAATGTGACAGACACTGATGAGCCTTCGGCTTTTTTATAGATTTTTTTATTACCGTCATCTTTTCTGGTGTATGGGAGGGGTACTGCCTGCTTGCCTTGTGTAAATATAATTGAACA
Organism: Urechis unicinctus; assembly: GCA_034190875.2. NCBI lineage: Eukaryota > Metazoa > Annelida > Polychaeta > Xenopneusta > Urechidae > Urechis > Urechis unicinctus. The sequence continues at coordinate 53,307,544 of CM067350.1, read as the reverse complement.
CACATTGTATGACGTTATCTTGACATTTATCCAAGACTCTTTCAACCCTCTGCAACCCATTTGACGTTGAGGGTCTATTGTAGAACGGAATCTTGTATCTATCCGGAGCTTAGCAAATAAGTAGATTAATCAGCGAGCAAATGTATTTGAACTAGCTGTAGAACTAAGACGGCTGATTGGTAAACGCCATACAGAGTTCATATTGTGTCACGTTTAAACCAAACGGTTTATTAGACCTTTTCCACAAACATTATTGGAAGGCCCTCTCTGTTAATCGCAAGATTACTTAGGAGGTATGTGTCTCAACGAGGAAATGCAACTGACACATAATAAAACACTGATAAAGTCATACCGATAGAACACGTTGCTGTATTATATGTACGTAAATTTGCTGTAGGATTTACGGTGGTGTTGTGATAATGTGTTCAAGCACGTGTTGATGGTTTGATTAAAAAGCTTTCACACCACAGGTTGTCTGCCCCGTTACATGTTCACCTTCGTGTTGTAAGTATCCTCGTGGTCGAGAAGAATCTAATGCTACTGAATCATATGACGGTTTTGGCAACAATGTAGAAGCACTCCTGACTAGCTGCGTTGTTTTTCATAATTGTTCTTTTTGCAACACATTGACACATTTGCATCTCACCTTGTTTATTAGATTGTTATCTTTCTTCTGGAGTTTAGCTTTGGACAGTAGCTGCAGCGTTTTGTGCAACATTTGCAAATTGGGTTTGGCTAATTTAGTGTTGTTTTGCAAATGTTTGCGTTGAAGTTGTCAGTTTAGCCTGCACTAATATCATTTGCAGATAAATGTTTCTGTAGTGTCCAGAGAGTGTTCCTTCTCCTGTGAGGTGTCAAATGACAGCAGACCCTTGTTGAAGTGGAAGGTTTTGAGTGATTGGGTGTGGCTTCTTGAATACCACTATATATAGCGGGGCTGAGCACCGTTAATCTTGTCGTTCACAGCATTTCAAGTGTGTTGCCCCTGCGGATGAAATGTATGTTTATATATCTGTACGTATTCCGCGAAAACAACGCATCATAGCTTCAGTACACTTACAGTACCCATGGTGTGTGCAAGAAATTGGCTTATCAAACAATTAATGTAGGCTCAACTGCTTGCATCAAGGATAATTTGGCTGGAAGCGTGATATTTGGTCAGAGCAAACGCGCAGTTTGGCAATTCTGTGACAGTGCCTTTTGAAATGCTTTGATATGCAAATCGTGTTTGCAGTATTTTTTGATTTACTCTTATCCAGTTGGTTACAGATAATGGCAAACATGTGGCCGACTTGTGCTAAAGGAAGAGAATATGGGGATGACCGCTTAGACCCGACGGCACTTGCAAATCACATATGCACTTATATAGCTACTACTAATGACCTCTACCAAATTCAAAACCATATCAGATTACAATATTGAATGATTGAATCCACGCTTGAATCAGTAATGTACAGTAGAACCTTTTTGTGCATTTGGTCATCAGCTGGACGACTTTTATGATAGTGTCGATAGCATCGCAATCAGCAGGGTCAAAACATTTCTGTTTAGTGGTATCCTCGGTACCTGCTTACCTTACACAAAATTATATACTATATCAGACTGAAAACAAACACCATTTAACTGTCTCGCGAAGTAAACAGAAGTCAGTTTATTGATCAGCAAATACACAACTACAGCTTGTGATCAATTTCCTTTAAGAACATGAGCTAGGAGTCACTAAGATATCAAATTATGATCATAACATCAGGGCTATTGACGATGCCCTGTCATGTATTGTCGCCCTTTGGTTTCTGGTCATGACAAAGCCTCATTAAGCATAGGTTAGTTACCTTGTTTGGCTTATCCTCCAAATTTTACAAACGTTTGCATTTCATAATCGGACAGACACTGATGAGTCTTGGACTCATTGTAAAGATTGTTTTATTACTAGCATTTGTTCTGCTGTATGGGATGGTATCTAACTGCCTGCCTTGTCCAATTTTAATTCAATGCACATTGGATGACGTTAGCTAAACATTGGCGTCTTTTATAAAAGTACACTTTCACATTCACGCTTTGTGTAATCATTGGATCGCGGAAAAGGAAAAACAAGTACGTGATATGAAAATTGGTTTTGTAATTTCTTGCTCATGTCATTTTCAGAACCTCGTTCTATCTCATAGTGGCTCCGTCTAATTGCCTACTAAATAAGATAGATCTAGCTATATTAAGCCCACAGTGCCACCATTATTGCGTTATAAAGATCACGGACAGCAGTATGACTTTGTTAGGGCCGTACTAGGGTCAAACACGAATAGCAATTGAGGTCAGAAATAGCCAAAAACTGTCTGAATCAGTAATCGTCGTAGACCTAACGTGCACCATGTACGGTACGCATAGGAGGTTGACACGCTGTCGAATACATCACATGCATACATCCTTCTCAAATAAATAGCAATGGTTAAGACATCCTAGGATAGCGATATGAACCTTGGGGCAATTGAGTATATTTGTCCGGTTCCCCGGCGTGTTGTTGTTTCCTGCCTGTTATCTGATTTGTAGAGTGAGAACTTAGGCACATGCGGAATAATCCTTTGATAAACCGCCATTATTTACTTAATCCAGCAACCCGACGAAATATATGGACATTACATAGTAACTATATCCAATATAATTTGTTTATGATCCTTAAATATCATGTTATTCCATGTGCGTATTGCTGTTGTCACAATGATATCGAAGACAGTAAATCAATAGAACTGCCAAATGGAGTGGAGTTCTTGCAAGTACACCAAATTAATGGACCAATCAAGAATAATGTTAACATTTCAAGAAAGATCAACACAAAAATTTCTCTTAAGATCAATGGACGGATCTTTATGTCCCTTTACAATAATCACCATTCCAACTTGCCGAAATTGGTGCGCCAGCTTTTATAGCAATAATTATGCATTATCTTCAGGTTGTGACTTATTAAGAACGTCTGATGGTGGATTTAAAGACAGTCTGCAAACTAAGTATGGGCCATTGACATGTGAGAAAATGTCATGGTAACGTGGATGGCCTGTTGATGGTTGCTTTTTTTCAATGCCTATCAAATTATGCATATTGTTGTGATTGAGCTATTTAGATCCAAACAAAGTCACCGAAATGCAGTCCATTTCTAATGGCAGCGCTTACGCCAAGCGAATTTATATGGTTTCCATATGCTCAAATTGGTTATACATTTGATAAGTCTGCTCTCTGACAGCCTTACCATTCAACATAAACATTGGTATGACCATTCTATATGACCCCATGCTTACGCTGGATAAAAGTGTTTGAAAGTGTTGGTGGTGGTCACAAACTTCCTTTCTGCCGGGTCAGATGATATTTGATGCTTATCTACCGTAACTCAGTTTATGAGGGGTAGCCAGGTAAGGTAATTAATGCAGTTGGCGTCAAATGTACCCCTCCCCCAGTAAAATGTACTGCTCATATATTAATCATTAGTCTGATGCTGTATATTTGTCTTTTTTTATTTTCCAAAGCAACCATTAGGAGCAAGTGTGACGGAAATGAAGCCAACTCCTCTGGCATTGTTCATTCTACATGGCTTGATTGGGCACATTACGTAACCGGCCATTATTGCCTTCAATTATGGCTATAGCCTGACCTAGCACTTGTGTAGATACGATAGGTTTTTGTACTGACGGTTATCATCAATGGTTGAGCAAACAAAGTGAAAGTAATGATACTGTCGGTAATCTAAATAATACATCAATACGTGAGGACCAGGATCATAAAATCATAGAATCAAGGATTGTTTCTGTAACTGCGATACAGCGGAGATTATCATAGTGACCGTGTATTAAGCCATTCTGCTGTTGGTCATGGGTGATGCAACGTTCCCAACCAACGAACAAGTACGCGCCATGATCTGACGTATTATGTCAATAATCATACGTGTAGTTGTAGCTGTTTCCAGAGGAGAAATAGCGATTAGTAGGGGTGACCAGAAGCACCAGCACCAGCTCCAGAAGGCTACGACAAAATGTCAAGGGTCGCGGGGACCTGTCGGCTTGCATAACCGCAGGTCCTAGACAAGAGAGGCTCAAGACTCCTTCGGCTTCTATGTTTATTGTTTTGACGTTTTGCTAGATCAGATCACGTAAAATGTGCGTCACTGACCTTACTGATCATGAATGTGGGTTTCATCTCCCAAAACATGACTTTTTCTTGGGGATCACCTTCTTCCTGCCTTTGATATAAATACGCAAGATCCTTGTGCTAAACAAGTATTCTCCTTGGTTAACGGGCAACATTCCAAGTTTGGATGGTGACAGCAGTGGGTGTCGGCAGCGTTTGAGCAGTTACGTTTAAGTGGTATTGATAGCGTGTTGCATAGCAGGCCGCATATACAAACATCGTACCATTGAGCACATCAGTTAGCAGGCAGCACACGATTTAAATGCTCAGAGAGCCGGGTTCGGTGGCATGGTTGTTAACCCACAGGCTGTATGCTCGATTCAAACGTGTTACAACCCCATTTGTAATTCTGGCTGCTATGAATCTCTCGTAATTTGGATTATCACATTTGATGATGGTCCCATTTCTGATATATGATGGCTTAGTAGTAATGTGGTGGCCGTCCACATGACGGTGTAGATAACAGGCTTGCCAGTGGGTAATGGCACTATATGGGGCGCTATCCAAGCATCACAACCATCTTACCCGTTTACGTTGCATTATCGCCCTTTTGTTGAAAGGAATATAATACCCTATCATTGCATGAAGAAGTGCATCTAAATATTAGCTTAAGGAGCTACGGAAGTGATATTAAGATGAGCATAATAGTGTGAAGTGGATATAACACGTGTAATGTACGGATGAGGATCCAATATTGTGTGGAACAGTATATTACTGGGCATAATGTGTATGCGTCAATATAGTTCATGTTCGTCATGTTTGTATTAGCATTCACCCACCGATTACTAATTTTTTTCATGCACTAATTAACCAGAGCTTTATGTGAAACCATCGTTCATAATCACCTTGGCTCCGTTCTTAGCTTAACAAAGACATAAAGCCGGGTTGTGGAGGTACTGCTGGCTATATAATTTTATAGCGCCGATATCATGTTTTCGTGATTTTTTCACGAACTAGATGATATCGCAAACTGCTGAGTGGTCGGTATACCTACATGGAAGCTAATATCATTAGCATAGGCTGTTTTATTACCTAGCATTCAGTCTTAATTGTGATTGCTGTACATAAATCATGGTCGGATAAAAACTGACCGCCAATTATACAATAATTCATAATAACACATGAAGGAGACAAGCTGTATTCTACAGGCAGTAGCTAACACATCATTCTGCCTTTTTTCCTGGTGTTTATTTGCATGGTTGTATGGAAAGGTGTAGTTTGTCTTAAAGTACCGATATTAGCTTTTGCTAACAGGTATTTGGAAACGCCGTTATGTTTGGGAAAAGGGCCTAGGTTTCCTTTTTTTTTTAGTTTAGCGGTCATTTATGTATGTTGTGCATTTATCTAAGTCACTATCCGGCACATAATTTGTTTTCACGAAGACTATAACGATGGCCACACAAAACCGCATGATGACGGGTAGCAAAGGATAAAAATATAATGCTGTCCATAGCGTATGCCATTTACAAACTATCTAATACAATATCCACATGATATATTACCATACGGTTGAGTAATGATATAACTTAATAACTCTTTCCTCAAATAACACATCGAGATTTTGGAGAGATGACTGAAGCTATCTTTTTGTTAATGCTTTTTGTATGCTTTGAAAAAAGCTATAGGACACAAATTGCAGCATTCCAACAAATGTCTTTGTCTGTAGCTGTACATTTCAAATGAATATATCAACCACAGTGAGTATGAGAGCCAATGGTAGGTACGCTGTTCTTTCCACATACTGCAGCACGCCCAGACACTGACATCGAACGATCCATCGGCGCAAAATCACCAAATCTAGTATCAAAAGAACGACGAGGCGACACCAACCACAGGGAGAGGAAACGATGAACTCCAATTTGGGGTTCTCAATATTTATGCATGCCGCACATTCCGCGGCCAGAACGAGGCCATGGGTAGCTGGGTAGCCCCGTTGACCTCCGACCTCGTTAGCCGGACCGCAGCGAGTTGTAAACATGGCATCGTCTGCCGCTGTATCTCGACCAAATAGCATTCGTTATTGTTGCGTTCCGTTTTGTAAGAGTGATGGAACAGTTAACCCAGATATTTCATTTCACCGACTTCCAAAAGATTCTTCAAACAGAAAAGCTTGGCTTCACAAAATAAGGCGAAAACAAGGTCAAGAACACGGGTTCATGGTGAGTTGATTACAACTACGATCTAGAATATGTGACTGTGAGCGATTATAAGAAGGTTTGAGCTATTTGAATAGTTTCATGTGTTTTAAGAAAGTAAAGCACATAAGAAGGAATACGTTGATACTTTTCATATTTATTATCGTTTTCATAATGTTTATGCACTCCAGGTATCAGACAGCACGTCTGTGTGTTCTCTCCATTTCACCAAGGACAATTTCAGGTGGACACCTGTAAGGAAGTGCCTCAAATCGTCAGCGACCCCCTCCATATTCGAATGGTCGTCACACAAAGAACCAAGACGAAAGATTACCAAGCATGATATAGAGTAATCTTATATTCATACAAATTTAATTGCATTTAATTGCTCTTTACAAAAAGAACTTGTGTCAAATGATTCTTAAGAAAATAACTGCTGTCTTGCATGTGGACATAAACACACATGATATATATATATATATATATATATATATATATATATATATATATATATATATATATATATATATATATATATATATATATATATATATATATATATATATATATATATATATATCTATATATATATATATATATATATATATATATATATATATATATATATATATATATATATATACCAGTTTTTATTAACGACATACCTTAATAATGATTGCAGGACTTCAAAACCAACAACCAGCACCAGTCAAGTAGACGACCATCCCCTGCCTGTCACTACTGATCTTAACATCCAGATGATCGTGGAGGAGAGTGACAGCAAAGAAGCTCAGCTAGAGTAGTTGCTACAGAACATGCAAATCAAGTGTGAAGAATCACAAAAACAGAATCAGGCCATGAAAAATCAACTACAGATCGAAAAGTATTTGTCGGTTTTCCTATGATCCTGACATGGTACGGTTTTACAGTGGGTTACTCGATCTGTTAGAGCCAGGAGATGAAATCATGGCAGACAAGGGCTTCACCATTAAACAGTTAGTTGCCCTGTTAGAGCCATCATGAAATCATGGCAGAAGGGCTTCACCATTAAACAGTTAGTTGCCCAAAAACATGCATGAGTTATCATACCCAATTTTCTTAGAGCAAAAAAACAGTTCACCCCCGATGAAATATCAGAAAATGAACAAATTGCAAGTGTAAGGACTCATGTTGAGAGATACATCAGAAGGATCAAGGAATACAAGCTTTTTGACACTACCTTACCCCTCTCTCTAGTTGGAACTGCTTCACAATTGTAGACCGTGGCTGGGCTTTTAGGGAACTTGCAGGGTCCTTTGATTAAAGGTAACATTGATGTTGACTGAGGACTATTGACAAATATTAGGGTCAGTGCCCTTGGAATTCCCCTCAGTTGTCAACTTTGAAGCAAGGAAGTAATCAAAGAAGAAATTGTCTACCTTATTTTTTACTTCACACCACCTGTCCTGATTAAATGAGATAGTTTCAAGATGATACTCACTCTCACACCACACAAAAAATCACACCAAGCCAATCCTGTTGCGGCCATTTGGGCCAAAATTTGAAAAGAATGTATGTGGTTTTCTTTCAAGGATAATTCATTTGTGTTTCTGAGCACTTCAGGTAGTTAACCAGAAGAAACAGATGGGCACTTGATCTCCAGTAATCCAAAGGGTTGGCTTCGGGAGGGGTTGTAAACCTTCCTGTCTGGACTTGCTGCTAACCAGGGTGATGTTGGATTTATTACAATACCTGAAGGGTACAGGTTCACCTGGTCCCCCATGACCTTGGCATAGGCCGTTGCAGCCACGGGTTCAGAGGTTATACCATGGCGCATTGCACACATGTCTGCCTGTCTTCAGTCGGGTGACCAGGGTTTCATAGTCCTTCTGCCTCTTAAAAACTTCCCCCAGCGTTGACGCTGTTATCCCATTTGACCTTAGTTTGTGCCACAATTTGCTATCACCCTGTCCCCTAGTGAGTTCCTCAAATGCATGGATATCAGATATATCAAGAACGACATTCTCCATAGCTAGACATATGATTCTAGACATCCATGTAGACACTGTTCATATGTTAAAGCACAAGTGTAATTATTATTCATGACATCAGCATAAGGGAGTGTAGGGAATGGGACACCATCATGGATGTTGAAAATATACGACGAGGACAAATTGTGGTGATAACTTAATACACACCCTTTGGGCACAGGGCCAATCTTGGTCTCAACAATTTCTCCACTACTATTGGAAGGGTCAAGGGCAGAGAGCATGAGAGAATCTGGGGAAATTTTGGAAAATTCTTCAAACAGTTTGGAAAAGTCAGGGAAGTCAGATCGAATAGTATTGTAAAAAGTGGACTTGATACTCCTGTGTTGTTGATGTTGCAGATCCGCTGAGGCGACCTGCCCCTGATAGCCCATCACTTCCATGTCGCTGATGTCCATTCCCCGTATACGAGGGCCTCTATGCCGGTGCCAGGTCTGGGGTAGTGAAGTCTTGGCCAAATCTTCTGGAATGATTTTGAATCCCCTGGACTTGAACTTCGCCATCTGGTAGAGCACACCACCAATATGCCCACACTGACCACTAAGGCCTATCGTACAGCTACAGGAGGCTGTTAGGATTGCTCTCGGCTCCTCTGTAGATAATGTGATCTGTTGGGAATATCGATTGCATTCAATGATTATTTCTAAGATATCATATTGATTGACTTGTTTTTGAGTTAATTCATAGAGATGCATGAATCTGCAGATATTTTGAAACATTTCACCTCTTAATTTTATCCGTATTATCACTTTCGGGGCGATGCAGTGAGTATGTTCTTAACTCTGCAAGAAATGGAAAAGCATGCCAGATTAGTATCTTAATGGTTGTATAATCAGGAAATATTAGTGAGGATTATATATGTGTGAATCATCATGCCTTCATGCATACCATTTGTTGTCAAAAACAATTCTACAGCAGCATCTTTTCTTTTTATCTTCAGTTTTGATCAATAAATAATGTTTAAAAATTTAGATCACTACCATGTAGTCGAGTTTTTTCCTCATGCTTAGAGACAGTAACCACATGCATTTATGGGCCGCAATAACCATGCAAGTAAGACTTGTATTCAGGTCGAGATGATATACCTCAATGGTGTGGGCATCTTCATTTTTCTTCTGGGATCTGTGGCATCTTCCCTTGATGACACAGCAGTTACTGACAAGCCTTTCCACTGGAGAAATAAACATGATCAAATTAGCATCTATCCTGAGTTATCCATCCTGAGTGAACAGCGATTAACTACTTAAACACACCTCCAAACAACTCTATCAACGCCACCGGCAAGCGCCAAGATGCCAAGCGGTCGCCAACCATGCAGGTATATGTAATGATAAAATTACCTGTTATGCCGTGGACGTATTCCTCATCAAAATATTTCGTGGCTTTTGCGATGTTTGTTTTCCCGGAAGCATCCGAAGTCTTTGATAAATAGGTTTCGACAAACCCGAACGATAAGAGAGGAACGAGAGACAAATCACGCTTACTCGCCATCTTCGCCGTGTTGTTTACATGTGCGGCGACTTGAGGGCTGCTGATAGCCCTTACTAGCCTCGTTCTCGATATCGCTGCATTATTCATGAGGCAATATTAAGAACCCCCAATTATGCCGCATTTTTAGTTGCCGCAGGTTAATCTCGCTAACTCTGACTGTCTATGGCATTATTTACTTTTATAAAGAATACTTTGTGACGGAATGTATTCGTTGCGCATCCAATATAACATGCAAGTCTCTATTACGTCATGTGGATGTTTTTTCTTAAAGCCAAGAACATTTGTTAGCTAAACTTTATCCGGACTAAAGCTGATTGTGTCGCAAGCCGGCGGCATTGATTTATATCCCCTTCAATACACAAATCGTTCTAAACAACGCGGACGTCAGAACTACGCGACTACAGTAATAATGATCCGTTGAATATTACCTGACTTTGCTTTTACAACAAGCAATTGGCGCATGTATTATTATGACACTCCAAAAATCGTCAAAAGCGGATAGATTTTGTTCGTATAGATGGCTTAGTTGCGGCTGCCGCTACAGTGGAGCTTGCTTTGGGATGAGTATGATGACATTGAGTTGCATTTAACGCGTCGGGGAACAAGTGAGACTCATCGGGATGTGATCATTGGCAATCAGCTGATACCAGATTGTAAATGAACATTCCGATATCGTCACAGATTTGCCAGGTTCTACTTTTCTTGTAAAAAACTGAATCGAATTATACCGTTTGATCACAAGCCTATAGTGTATCCTCAAGACCCATCCTCGGTGCTTCACAAAAGTAAGTACTTTACCAAGCTCGATCTCGCGAAAGGATATTGGCAAATTGTCCTGGCAACGGAAGACATGCCCAAATCTACATTTGTAACTCCTGATGGATGTTACGAGTTCATCAAGGTGTCTTGTGGTATGATGAATGCAGGAGCCACTTTTGTGAGATGCATGAAGAAGTTATTGAGAGTTGCATGAAAGTATTATTTTACCTACTTGACGTCAATCTCAGATGTAGTGTTTTCGTTTCATGCGAGGTTTTGTATGCAGGGTATGGTAATCGCATGTTTATCATCGGAGAACAGCTTGAAGGATAAAGAAATTTGAATTTGTTTTGCCAATGAATGTTGGCAATCATTTGCTGTTTAACAATGAAGTTACGTTTTCTTTAGGAAGTTACAAACATAATCACCCATTATGCTTATTGGAACTTATGATATAGGTGTCGCATGCAAGCCTGTTCATTTGAAATGGTTATGCCTAGTATCTAAGATGAGCTATATAAATGTTATATATTGCAACTGTTTAACTTATATAAACAAATCGAGGTAATGAGAAAAAAACACCACATTCACAAAGCTTACAAATCGCGGGTGGTGGGAGAGTGTAAAGCACTGCTCAGCAGCATCTATTAACCTATAAAATTATATCTGGGTAGGACATTGCCGCGTATTGATCAAGGGAGCAAACATATTGAGATAAAATACAAGGACACCATCCATTACCAACCTCTTTGCATGAGGAATAGAACTCATATTCACTTGCCTACATATTATTGCCCACGCTGCTTGGGTCGCAAGTCGTTCAGAGGATATCCGCCACGACAGACACAATCTTCATGTTACATCAAAATGCTCATTGGCTTCATACATTACTTGAGTAGAGCTAATCGGAAATAATAGCTCTAGTCATTCATTTAAGCATATTGCTTGCCTTTACTCCATTTTCGGCTGTGACAAAGACATATAGCTGGTTTAGGTGACATATCATGGTGGTACTGCTGGCTACATTGAGGTCGCCGTCACCTGTACTATCAGAGGCTCTTTCATGAGCTAGCAATCATTCTTTATTGTGATTGCTGTACATAAATCATGGTTGGATAAAAGCTTGCCGCCTCTTATTCGCCAGCCGCACGCATGGGATATTGTAGCTCGCCGTAAAGTAATGATATTGTCTTTCACAAACAGACATTGTGCTGTGGGGTAAATTGCCGAGGGTTTAGATCTGTGGTTAATTCTGTGCCATTCATTTATCATTTGTAAATTTCTTGCTCATGGATGTATTTTTCAAAGATCTTCAAAGATGGTCACCCATGACCCTATGAGGATGGGTGCCATCAATAAATGCCCTGCATTTTTCACGTCAACTGGGTAAATATTCTGTAAATAATGTCAGTACATATTTATGTATACCGATTTTGAGGCAAGAGAGGTCATCTTCATATTATCATATGGTGTCTCAGGTTAGCTCATTTGTAATCATTAATTGACATATTTAGGACAACTGCCAATGGACCAAATACGCTGCTTACACAATTTGCATAGGAAACGAGCCTAGTGGTTAAACTTCAAAAAACAGCACTTTTAAAGAGCGGGCCTACAGCAACATTGCTGTGTGGCATCTGTAACTGTTGGTTTGCCGCGAACAAAGAGATAAGCTTTCTTGGCATTTCTAGAAACACACATTACGGTTGCCTGAAATAGGATATGCCCAACGCGGCGCAAGTGGACATTTCATGCGTGTCTCGTGCTGTTTGATGATCAGTTTTAGGCGCACCGTGTGATGTGTGTGCAGTCAATAATATTCCACGACATTTTCAATGTTTATTATGATCCATATAACCGGACGCTTCTATCAATTCTGATCGACATTGGAGACCTCAATTATACACTTTGTCTGAGCGCTCTTCCGTAAGGATGACGGTAATCATAGTTTCAGTCGACCGGCTAGATCAACACCAGTATTGCTCCGTTTCATGACCTAGTGGTTTTTTGGAAGAAGATACGAATAACATATTTCTTATATATTTTTACGATCTGTAAGTCGCTTATCAATCAATCAATATATACGGGGTTCTCACGCACAATTACTGGTACATATTGTTTCACTGAACGCCATGCCTCTTCACACGAGCTGAACGGGTGAGTTCATTCCACTATCAAACCGCCAACATTGCTGTAATGGTTTCTCCACAACTGTCACTTTTGGTATCAATTCATTAACAGATCCAACGTAATCACATATATGTGATATTGGTCACCAGTCCGTCTTACAGATACTCATCGCAACTACCTTTCTCCTTTTCAAATCTGCGTCACTTTTGTGCGTATTCCTGCCATGCATTATGCTTGAAAGCCATGTTATATAAAATATCTACAATGCATCAAAGTGTACAATGTATGGAGAAAGTGACATAGTGCAAGTCTATAGTCTAATAAATGTAAGCTTTCCAGCAGTTTGCTCATTGATATTTTCAATGAGCATGTTGCTTCATAGGAAATTAATCGGGTGAACATGTGTCCAAGGTAATGCGAGTCATCACTATACAATACAATATTCACAAGCGCCAATCCTACATAACAGAATGTTTGTTGATGTTTCCCGAACCTTGGGGTAGATACAAACAATGTATTGAGCACCCATTCGGCTTGGGCCTGCATTGGGCATGCATCATTGCTTGCATCAAAACTTTAAAAAAAGCTTTGTTGTCATAGTTTTACACCTAGTGATAGGAGAAAGGGAGTGAAGGGTAGGGACGGTGACAGTGATGGGGGCATTGAGGGATGGGGCAGTAAAGGATTGGGGCAGTGAGGGTTGGGTGCAGTGAGGGATGGGGCAGTGAGGGATGGGGCAGTGAAGGGTGGGGGCAGTGAGGAATGGGGAAGTGAGGGATGGGGCAGAGAAGGATGGGGCCGTGAGGGATGGTGGCAGTCAGGGATGGGGGCAGTGAGGGATGGGGGCAGTGATAACAAAACGGATAAAAGACTGAAGGGTAACCACGTATTCAACGTCGCGGAGATATTTCGATGTAATCGCCGATTGTACCGACCATATGCACGTTTGAAAAATTTTATATTAAGAATATCATAGCAGAAACATGCTGCTCAGTGGGCTTGGTTGAGCATGTCAGAGCTACATAGTGACCGTACATGTGATAAAGCATCCAGTTTAATCACAGTATGATCCCTGCATCAAAATATTTGACTATTTAAACGAAACACTTGTGTAATGCGTAATTGCAAGAATATATTTTAAGGATATGAGCAAACGATACCCTGTGCAATTAATTGCTCTATGAATTACACACACAGTAATTACCTGTTATCATTTCACATGGAGACTGACCCAGTGGAGTGGTTTAGACCTTGCCTTTTTAACGTTGTATCGTAGAACAGTTTGATGGGTGGTCTAAACCGCTTGGTTAACCTTGATTCATACACCAAAATACGTAATGTCATTATTTTCTCATGCAATCGACTTTCGATGCGCCGTTAGTGCGCTAATGCACATGTATCAGTCATTTCCGCAGCACGTATCATGATGTATGAGGCCACACGGTCTTACGCACGTTAAATACATCTGTTAAATACATTTGTTTAAAATAACATTACATATTTTCTGCTTTTGTACGATTCAATTATCTATGACAATGTGAAATTAAATTCACAACCGTCGCTGTCATTATTACGGTGGGGTGCTTGTATTGGTGACTCTTAGGCAGACTTGTATATCATAAGTGCCATGTTTAACGTCAATTGAATTCTAGTTTCCTAACCAAACTGAACTTGATTGCCAAACCAACAGCTTACGCAATTATTCAACGGATCACCACAGCAACGCAATGGTTGCAACCCCCCCCCCACCCCAACAAAGTAACGACGTTGCACGAATGCATATGTTTTTTATAGAACATTTCATGGTATTAATCGCGTTTCTCTCATGATAAGTGTAGACTTACAACATTTAGCATAGGACAATGAACCACGCCGTATATCAAAATCATAACAAGAGGACCATCCTTTGTGACTAGATGTGTGGCGTTTTCATTCCATAGTAGCATATAATATGTTGCATTTCACTATTTATGAAAACGGATAGTGGCAAATCCAATTCTCGATGGATTGGGTTGCGTTTGACAGTGATCTTGTCCTTCAATGCAACATGGCACAACCAATCTATACATATGACTTTTCCACGTCGATTTTTAACCAATTACACCAAACATAGCCAAGGGGCCATGTAACAATTTTCAAAAACCCGTATCGCGCACTAGGATTCGATTTTTTTTTTAATGTCAGTCAGTGTATCTATTAACATACTGTCAACCCAGATGGAGGACGACCAAAGTAGAAATTATTCTACAGTAACTGTTGCCAATTAAATAGATACGCAACATTCACAAACTTCACGCGCACCTGATGTATCAAAATATTGTCAGCATATGAGAATTGTATCACGCAGCATCAAAAATGTTTTAATGATGTAGTCCTAATCTAGAATATGCAATTCAATTGTAGTCATCATTCCTTCATGTTTATAAGCACATGTCAGCAAAGGCTTCACATGTGAGACGCATTTATCTCTGTTAAACCGTTCGATCAACGATGTGTGCTGAAAGTAATTGACTCCACGCTTAAATGTGTATGCTAATTATGCTATTGATAAATTGCGATGTTTGATGTTAAAAGAATATGTGGTTCCACACAGCCGCTTAGCAATATAATGTTACACAACGCACCCCTCAATCTCCCAAACGGATGCGGGAACTATTAGCTGGTGCTGCCATAATAGTTGTTGCAGAGATGATATGATCCTATATATATAACGTATATATATATATATATATATATATATATATATATATATATATATATATATATATATATATATATATATATATATATATATATATATATATATATATATATATATATACATATGGTGACTGTGACTGAATTGCAATTTCAACAAAATCAAACTGACTAATTGAGGCGCGCTAAATTCTTCCGTGATTTACGTTAAACTCTCTAGCTGCTGTCCTGTTATGCTGGCTTGATTTATTTCCTCCAGGGACCTTTCTCAGACCAACACAACGAAAAGCCATCCTTACCTTCAATACGTTATCCAATTTAGGCATCTTTGACAGCATGTGGCCTGATTGCCATATATAGTTCGAAATAAGACTTTCAAAGCCCATTAGCCAACAAAACCACAGCTCCGCCTGCTTCAAATCTCGTGACATCTGAGCCTGATTTCCCGATCCATCTTCGCGTCAACTGCATTAGATTAAACATTTTAACTCGTTAATAATTGCTTAACATAGCAATGCATCGATACCACGTTCTCGAAACATCTTAGAGTCTGCCATAGCTAAGCCGCAGTGCCAGTCATATCCTCTCTTAATTGCTGTAACCGACATCGATGTTTGTCTAACTAGCTTCTTGCTCGACTACTGCTGCGTTCATTCTTATAGGTAACATGGTCAGCTGCTCGTATGTGTGGTTATCCGATTAGAAAATGGGAGGCGTCAAACTGACGCCTGTAAAAAATGAAATAATACAACAAGTATCTGTACTCATGTGTGCAACCAACCGACAAATCATAATACATAGATGGAACTATATCGATATAAAGCATTGTCTCTCTTTATTTGTGACAAAGGAAGAGTGATCAGCTGTCAACAACAAAATCATCAATTCTCATAATGCTGGAGCTAACTGATATTCAATGTGTAAACTTGGCCCTATACAAAAATCTGGTTGCTCCAGCGAGTGGTCAGACAAGGGTACAAGCACACGAATAATGTAATGATGGCTCGGGATTATGAACCACGTTAAAGGTATTTGTATTGAACACATGCTGGGAATTACATGTCAATACCGTGGTGTATTGTAGATTATTTCAGTCGGGGCACATTAAAAAGCCATGGCCGGTTATACTAGCCACTGTTAAACTCTCATAACTCAGATGGTGTTGCTACGGTCCAACTTGACCGGGTCTTGGAAAAGGGTTTGCTCCAAGTAGGCTATGGCAATAAAGGGGTGTTTTCCCTTCACCAATCACAGCGTTGCTGAAAGTTACGAAAGACCCCAGTAGTGACTTACTTAAATGAAGAGGAATATTTCCTCATGTTTGGGACATAATGTATAAGTATAATCAAAACTAGTTATATTTGGCTTAGAATTTACTCGAAGATTGCTTCTACTTCAAAGAGTATACCTTACAACTACTGTAAGTTCGATGTAATGCTGTACTCGTTTAATTTACATTCAGCGACGGATCGGGACAGCGATAGTAACAGAAAGATCAACTGAGCCATATGATTTAGCAACTCTTTCTTATCAGGAACATGAGCTGAACAGAATGCACTGCTTCCCGAAATAACTCATCAGATTTGTTGGAGTGCAGCAGCTTTACCAATTCGTCATGCGTGGTGGGCGAGACGATCAAGGTAATTAAAAAGTGTCTGTCCCAGAAGTGGATGCAATAAACCAAACTTGTTATTTCTCAAGTATAGACCATTGCATATCTGTAATTCTTTGTACAAATAGTATCAGAGTATGTGCAAACACTCTCTGCATTCGATGATACTGTGAGGATAATGTGATGCAATTCAGAAGGAATAAAGGAGGTTTTGATTCGTTAAGTTATTTGCAATCCAGAAATAAGCAGTAAAATAGAATTTGCATACAAAAAAGCACTACTCTGTCGGCCACGCCACTATCAACAAACACGTGTCCTGTTTTATATTTATCCAATATATTCTATCACTCATATCTAAAATGTCATATGGACGGAATACAACAACAGGGGTTCAACCGTATTCCGCTTTTAATGGATATAACACCACCATGATAAAGAACTGAACTAATTTCAGCTATTTAGCAATATTTAGAATACTAGCATTATTTTGTCTAAAAACAATACCATGCAATAGTTCTATTTTATCAGATACGTGATAATTATGTAAGTCAGCCTCTGCCACTGCCTCAAATGCAAGTCTCTGACGTGCATGGTTCTCTGTTGGCGAATGGTGTATAAATACAACAACCATAACTGATTGTGTGTGTGTGTGAGTGTGTGTGTGTGCATATGAGTGAACAGTGTATGTATGTATATATATATATATGTGTGTGTGTGTGTGTGTGTGTGTGTGTGTTTGTATTGTATGTGTCTGGGGGTGGTCACTGTTAGATGATATTTCGTATAACTTTCTCAGATGGGACCGCCGATTTACTTGATCAAACGAGTCAGTAAACCGCTATGCTACCGGGTACGTCTACAAAAATTGCTGATTGGTTTGTTGTATGGTTTGTTGGTTAATTGGCTGGTAGGTTTGTTTGTTGGTTTTTGTTGTTGGTTGGTTGGTTGGCTTGTTGGTTGAGAGTGTAATTGATTTACTTGCAGTCAAACCGAAGGCTCAGTAGTCTTGTCTTTGCCTTAGCCTCATAGTGTCGATATATGTTAATGTAGCCAGCAGCACCACTTGAACTACGCAACAAACAGTTGCCCATGATGACGTATGAAATGTTCAAAGTGGAAACAATAACAATTCTGATTAGCTTTAGTAATTCAAGTATGAAGCAAAAATAGAGTTGAGCGGAGAGTCAATGTGTGTTATACTGTCCGGTTAATGCAAGGGAACATTTCATGATTCGTTATACTGTTGCAACGATATCCTAGTAATATCATTAAGCAGCAATAATATATAAAACACCAAATGTATCTATGCTTTAGTGATAGACCCTTAATGGCTACAGACACGGTTTCATTAAAAGTAACAGAATGCCGATTGCATGCTTATTCGGATATAGAACCACCAAAACCATTCTGTGCCTTTTTGATGGCGCTTTCAGTACTGGACAAATACAATGACAGCATAGGTTATGTGAAAACATAAGTTAGCCTATTCTTTCCATAATCTATATAAATATATATTTCGACAGGAGAATCAGAGAGCCATTGATATTTCAATATGTGCCCGATGTTGGTGATGTTAATAAAACCACGAGGCATCTAATTACCGACAAGGCAATGCAGTTGGGTATTGGTTTGAGTGACTCACATCCCTTAAAGCACGACCTCGTGAATGAAAATTCAAAGGTGTTTATGCGTTCATGACATGAACAAACAGTCAGCTCGTCTGAGTGGTTACCTAACACTTACGAAACAAATTTAGTATAATTGCCATATTTGGTAGAATATATTCGCAAACACCACCTGCGTGTCAAGTAAGGTGAGAAAACGCCTAAATGCAATTGAAGACCAAATTATGTGGAATGCATCATGCGTCGTGCTCACAAGGCGACAAACTTGCCTAGTGGATGGATATAAGTGTCAAGAAGCATTGTAGGCGGCATGCTGACTACTCACCAACAGGTCTCAACTCATACGGATCCCTGCTTCGGGTAATGAAATATTTAGTCGACGAGACGGGTGGGATCGTCTGTGTAACGGAAAAAACCGTAGTGTTGCAGCTGATGATAAAAACGTCTGGTGCAAAATTATTAGTATAATGAGCAAATATCAACATCCGTTTCCGAAACACGGTAGTTAATCCACGAGCCAAATCATGCCAACTATGAATAGACTCTGCCAGTAACTGGTTCATCAAGCAATTTCCTCTCCAGTGTATTTAATAGCGGGTAACATACCAATTTTACATCAATTTTCATTGCAACAACAGTGAGTGCTTGCAGCTTTGGAGCATCACCTGTTAATGTTATATTAAGAGCAGGGGCTGTCGCTTGTTATCTTGTCGTGAAGCAACATTGGAAAACTTTTAAGGATCTATACCAACATTTGCGCGATGATCCCCATACAACCCAGAATTATGCATGAACAAATATAACCATGATCGGGTAATCCTGCAGGGTGCAAGAACGAAAGTAAGTCTTAGTGAAAAATGGTTGAAAAGCAAGATTTTATTTAATTTTAAATGTGTAATTCTATATACAATTTAGATTTTAATGCTGATACATCCATTATAATGTGCAGAGCTTTTGAGACTGTGGTGCTAGTAACTGTGTGTGTCCTCTACTAGTGTAAATATGTAGATCAGCCTCACTTAGATGTCTCACGAAGGCTACAGCTAGCTACAATGATGCCGAGTCAGAGTAACCAGAGTGAAAATTAATGAGGAAAACACACTGCCAACACCATTTGCTTAGGACAGCATTCACAAAACGCAGCGGCAAATCGGGAAAATTGGGCATGTTTGGTTTATGCAAAGACCACACCTCCCGCGTAGTTACCCATGATGTGTGCAATTGTTGGCTGTTACAAACGAGTCTACCTGATCTGTTTGATCAGTCATTTGCTACTTCATTGTACATTTTTACCCATTTGGTGTGGCGGCTTGTTATTGCTTGGCTCTCACCTTAATACTACACACATTACACAGGGTGTTTGCGCAGTCAATAAGTATTATTACTGGTGTTCACCTTACCTTTTGTTTTTCGTCAGAAGTTTTAACCTGAACATTCACTTGGGTATCGTGAAGTGTGTTTACGTGTAGCGCCAATCACCTTGGAGGACGCTAACACCGCACTATCATTCGAATGAGAACACTTTTTCCTTTTTTTATATTGTAATATGATTATTTTCTTAAGGTCAAAGGAATCACCGGTTGTCATCGAAGAACACAAATTCATCGCTAACTTATCATTGGTATGTTATCTCATGTCAGTTTGTCGTCAAATACATCAATATAAACATCTGCTAATAAGTAATAAGTAATGCGTGCAGACGGGATGCTGGTCAATACCGATGATGTTATCAGCAAACTGAAATGACTGCCATGATCAGATCGAATTCAGCAAATGAACGTTGATTTGTTGTGCTTTGTATTGAGCTTCATCAGCACATCACCAGATGTTCTGCAGGTCACAAAGGAGCATTGGAGCCTGAAGGCATACCCTCTGTCGAGCAGTTTAGGGGAAAATGTTCGTCGCACATGACAGTGGATGCGTATACTGTTTATGATAACTTCCCAACAAATGGTTTGTGTCTCATGGCATACGCTCTATAGGTCGTGGTATAATACAGGTACCATTTGACGCAATTC
Source organism: Urechis unicinctus (assembly GCA_034190875.2). NCBI lineage: Eukaryota > Metazoa > Annelida > Polychaeta > Xenopneusta > Urechidae > Urechis > Urechis unicinctus. The sequence goes on along the minus strand of CM067350.1, from coordinate 53,286,880 downwards.
AGAATGTATGCCAGAGAGAATATTGCGTTTTGCTGTTGCGCCCGTTATTGTCTAGATCTATACATGGATGAAGGTTGTTATCACACATTTCTTGGAATAAAGCGCCATGGGATAGCCATCTGACTGCCCCTTATTCGCCATTCTCTGTGCTAATTGAGCAATGTATGCTATGTCTTGAACGTGTTCGCATTGTTTCTGTCAGTCTACAAACTGTCAATCGACTATCCACTGGGTGATTTGTGAGAAGGGAGATATTTGTATACTCGCGCGAGCTGTCGTCTTTTACTTCTGTCAGCAGTAAAAAATGTTCCAGCCGTTTCACTCGTCAATTGATAAAGGTTGGTCACACACAATTTATCGCAGTTTGCCCTGGCTTCATTCGTTTGAAGCTCAGCCTAAATTCAAGGCGACACAGGGTAATTGCCAGACGCCGGCGACAGGCGACCGATAGAGTTGCATTGCGTTGATAATTCTTTCGGAGATTCCTCTAAACAAGAGCCACCGCTATTAGAAGTTCGTGTTTTTTGTTCTGCAAGCATCCGTGATGTCTGGCACTTTCTAGACCACTCAAATCAGGCGTATATTTTATTGCCTCTATGAGGCCAGCACCACCTTATACATCTGTCACAGATACTGCCATAAACGTATTGGCTTTGTTGTGTCATTTCATATCATGTAGAGTTGGGTGCTAGCGTTCACATACTGTCTTATAATTTTCTTCTCCCTCAACACCTCACGATTTAGATTTCTTTTTGCAGCTAACATTATTTAACAAATTAACTTGCCCTAAATACGGTGATTCTAAAATGGTTTATACGAGTTCGGAGTCCTGTAACGAGAAAGAAACCCACAATCGCTAATGAATAATTAATTGAAACAAACTCCATCGTCATACCGTCTGTTATTTTTATGATCGTTGTTATCATATCAGTGGATGCCAGATTTCTGAGGGGGAGAATGAGTTATGTAACTTACTATGTATTGAATATTGTAGGTACATTTAATGCATTGTAACGTCTGAAACATAAGTTTGAGCAAGGCCTTGTACAATTCAGATGTAGCTACATTAATGCTACTTGAAGCTAAGTACCGTTCGGGCAGATATCTCCCTGTATTATACTCATCTTCTTGTCAAAAGTGCTGAAGCTGATCATTGCCTAGAAATTAGATGAACACCTGCTTCAAACTGCGTTATATAGCGGCTCCGAGTACTTTTGATGTTTTTGTGTCGATATTATCTTACATTAGGACATTTATCTAGCTCTACGAAGGAGAATGAGTCAGAAGGATCAGGCCATGAGGCACCACCTGTGCACTGCCAGTTGTGAACCCTTTGTTTAATGACACTCACACGTCTCCAGACAATAGGTCTTCAGATGCAGCCAAGGCATTGGAAAAAGTATGAAATGATAAGTGATAATCTTTGTGGCTTACAATCATGGTCGGAAGCCGTCCAGTCGGTGGGCCGGGTTAATGGGTTAAATCACTTCACAACTTTGGCGTAATAGGCACTTCCATTATACACAGATATTGTAACACCTACATGTAATTTATTTCCAAATTGAATTTAAATGTTTTATATTCAGTCGTTCCACCCTACACATCAACGTGACTGTAGACATATGTCTCTTATTCTTCACGGTATTGCATCGCCTCCATTAAACTATTCGGTGAACAGCATGAATGTCAGTCGGGGTCATTTATGGATAGCTTAACAACTTACAAACCTAGAGAGATTTTTTTGTTCAGGACTCTTTCCAATATTTGAGATGATGGTCACCTTCTAATTATCAGTAAACGTGGTTTACAAAGTCTGTTCCATCATTTCTAGCCCGCAGATACAGGTCATACAATGTGGCCATTAGACTTGTCTCAGAATCGGTATACATAAATATGTACTGACCTTGTTTATAGAATATTTACCAAGTGGACGTGAAAAATGCAGGGCATCTTAGGATCGTTCTCATCCTCATACGGTCATCTTCGTAAATCTTTAAAAAATACATCCATGAGCAAGAAATTTACAAATGATAAATGCATGGCACAGAATTAACAACAGATCTAAACAATGGAAACCCTCGCCAATTTACCCCACAGCCCAATGTCTGTTTGTGAAAGACAATATCATTACTTTACGGCGAGCTACAATATCCCATGCAGCCATAAAAATAATCACATAGACAAGATCACTAGGCAGTGTTACAATCACGTATAAGCATCAGCCGATGGAAAACAGCTTGATCTATCAAACATGTCGCATTGCGTGCGGCTGGCGAATAAGAGGCGGCAAGCTTTTATCCAACCATGATATATGTACAGCAATCACAATAAAGAATGATTGCTAGCTCACGAAAGAGCCTCTGATAGTACTGATGACGGCGCCCTCAATGTAGCCAGCAGTACCACCATGATAATGTCACCTAAACGAGCTATATGTCTTTGTCACAGCCGAAAATGGAGTAAAGGCAAGCAATATGTTTAAATGAATGACTAGAGCTATTATTTCCGATTAGCTCTACTCAAGTAATGTATGAAGCCAATGAGCATTTTGATGTAACATGAAGATTGTGTCTGTCGTGGCGGATATCCTCTGAACGACCCAAGCAGCGTGGGCAATAATATGTAGGCAATTGAATATGAGTTATATTCCTCATGCAAAGAGGTTAATAATGGATGGTGTCCTTGTATTTTATCTCAATATGTTTGCTTCCTTGATCAACAAGCGGCAATGTCCTACCCAGATATAATTTAATAGGTTAATAGATGCTGCTGAGCAGTGCTTTTCACTCTCCCACCACCCGCGATTTGTAAGCGTTTTCACTGTGGTGTTTATTTCTCATTACCACGATTTGTTTATATAAGTTAAACAGTTGCAATATATAACATTTGTATAGCTTATCTTAGATACTAGGCATGACCATTCCAAATTACCAGGCTTGCATGCGACACATATATCATAAGATCCAATTAGGTAATGGGTGATTATGTTTGTAATTTCCTTAAAAAAAACTGCATTGTTAAACAGTAAATGATTGCCAACATTCAATGGCAAAACAAATTCTCATTTCATTATCCTTCAAGCAGTTCCCCGTTGATGAATGCCAAGTGTAGACAATTGGATGCTGAGATGAGGGTGAAAGAAGAAAGGGAAGTGTGAGGCAATCAGCAATAAGACTTAAAATATCCTCAACCTACAAAGGATACGGGTAACGGGCATAATATAAGAAATATGGCAACGGCCTTATAAAATGTATCTACCTGCTTCTGAGGCAAAGGCGCAGCAAGGTCATTGCGAGATACAGATACATAGCGCAGCTTGGTATGAAGTAGATATCTCGTTTTCTGAAGACACTTGTGAGCAGGACTGGTCTACAGTACTGAAGGCATTCAAGAGAGCACAGCAAAAGGCTGTCCGCCATGGTTTTGGCTACAATCATTTATTGAAACAACAATAAATGCTGAATGGTTAAACACGGAAGCAATAGAAAATAGTAATTAACCTTTCAGACGTACATATTCGCTAAATGTGATGAACTATTCCACTGATGCATTTCAACTGTCATCCATCATTTTAATTTCAAGCAGCCATAACTGCTTCACTTTATTTAAATAACATGCACAGATATTATATGCAGGACATTACACTATTATGTAATGTTATGTTCCATATATCACTTCTTATTATAATATTTTGTGCTGTAAATTGCTTACGAATTGCTGCTGGCCATTGATTTAGGCGTATAAATGTGTTCTCTACTCTTATACTTCCATCAACATAACTATTTTAACCGACCAACGACAAATACCCAGTCGTAAATACCCAGTCGATTCAAGCCAAGCCGGCCAAGCCAAGGATTAACAGCGTCTTCAAGACGGGGTCATTGATCTGAATAACCTAACGTATAAATCACATTAAGTAGTGTCTGCTGCTAACGAAGCCAGTGCTATCATACCCATCGCCATCTTACCCCATAAACCAAGATGTATAGTACAGTCATAGCCCTGGTGCTGTGTCATTCGAAACAAATGAAAACAACTTTGTTGATTTTAATTATATTCGTGACAACCACAAAACTGTAACCTATATAGCTAGTCATATAAGTAACTCTCCACATGATCAAAGCCTCTTCCACAACTTCCTCGTGCATCTCACAGAAGTGGCTCCTGAATTCATCATACCGAAAGGCACCTTGATGAACTCGTAACATCCATCAGGAGTTAAAAATGCAGATTTGGGCATGTTTTCCGACGCCATGACAGTTTGTCAATATCCCTTCGCGAGATCGAGTTTCTTTACAATCACTATCAGAGAGGCATATGGTGACGATGACTCCCTTATCACCCCCAAATACATCACTGTATGTACTTCCTGTCTCAGGGTTTTTCTCATGTAGTGAGGTTCCAAGTAAGGTTTCGATCGAAACGAAGTCTGTCGATATGACAACTTTATGTACAACAAGTAATGTAGAACCTGGCAAATCTGTGACGATATCAGAATGTCATTTACAATCTGGTATCAGGTGGTTGCCAATAACAAGAACCCTATGACTCCCACTTGGTCCCCGACTCATTAAATGCTACTCAATGTCATTACACTCATCGGGTCATCCCTGAGCAAGCTCCACTGTAGTGATGGAGTGTCATAATAATACATAATCGTCGTTCTTTTGACACTAGATTTGGTGATTTTGCGCCGATGGATCGTTCGATGTCAGTGTCTGGGCGTGCTGTAGTATGTGGAAAGACAAAAAGTCTATGCTAATGAACCCCGGCTGCATGTCTTTGTTAAAGCCGAGAATGGAGCCAAGGTTATTATGAACGATGGTTTCAGACAAAGCTCTGGTAAATTAATTCATGAAGAAAATTATTATTTAGCTTGTACGATGAAAATTGTGCCAGTCGTGCCCTCTAAGCGACCTGCAACCAAGGCAGCATGATCAATTAGAAATAAAAGAGGCGCTGAGGATAACTGTTGATTGGTTATAAGACGCCATGTTCACACCGTCATACTCTTACTACAAGGCATCCCCTCCCAGACAAACCTCCTCCTCTTGCCCTCTTGTTAGAACAGTAATATATTTCCATCAGAGCATCACACAAATTGTCGACCTTGCTTAGTAATTACTTTAATTTACCCTCACCCAGCGAATAGGTGTTAAGCTTGAAAGCGTATGAGATTTCTAAGAATTGATCAAATCTTCCTCAAAAGACAGTATGGTAATAGATGGTATTCTTGTGTTTCATCTCAAATAGGCTACAAACTCTTCCTTATTTAAGACGAGACAAGGTCATTTCGGGGAGACATTGAAAGGTTGATAGATGCTGCTTAGCAGTTATTTCTGTTCTGTCGCCATCCGCGAGGTTCTTGCATTTTATACGTCCAGTGTCCAGTCAAGTTAGTCAATATTAACTTTGCCTTGATGTGATTATATGTGTAATAGGTCGCATTGATACCGCCCTGTGTAAACAGCTATTCCATTTCTGTTGGAGCATTACATGTACTATTTCTTCTTCTAATTCAAGCCCTGCCATGGGAACAAGAGGCCCATGGGTACATGGGGGAACTTGGCGAACTTCATCCAAACAATTGCAACAATTTCTAAATCGGGCCAAAATTGGCCAAAATCGGCCAAAAATTACCTAAGTTATCATGCCTCTTATGTTGAAAATCATTATGATTGCAAAGTGATTCATGGGAAATGAAAAAAAAATCATAACGTACAAATCATCATTACGTTATAATATATACAATAAGATGAATTAGATGGCCGATTTTAAAATTTTCCTTATGCAGTTCGCCAAGTTCCCCCATTTACCCATGGGCCTCAAAGTTCCCCCATATATCTATGGGCCTCTTGTTTGTGTAGCACGAGAGGGAAATGAAAAATCATAAGGTACGTTATCATCGTTATGATGTCTAATGGGAACCATCGATAACCAATGGTGATAAAGAAGTATTGACTGGCATGGTTTCGTTTGCTGTGTGTTGCATCGATATGCAAATTTTTTTAGAGGACATTCATTTTTACAGTGAATTGGACTGGTCCCCCGGGGGGGGGGGGGGTGGGGGCACTTGGCCTTATTCTGGATAGAGGTGTGCCGCGGGACCTCGAAAACCCGCACCCGTCGTACAAGGTCAAAATGGCCAAAAGCATACCCCGTCGTACAAGGTATTATGCGAATGTATAACCCCTCGTACAGATTGAAGCTCAAAAACATACCCCGTCGTACAAGTATGAGGCCAAAAAACCCGTCGTACAGGTCATGAGGCCGAAAAAAACATACCCCGTCGCGCGGCACATATGTACTACCTCTATACTATTAAGTGCCCCCCCCCCCCCCCCCCGGGACTGGTCCGTATTGCTGCTTGCCGGCTTTACGCAAAGCGAGCTGACAGCAGCGGCGACCTTTGTGAAACTATCAACCTTAAACATTCATTCAGAAGCCAAACAACATTAAGCAATAAAAAATCCGTATCAACCTATAATTAACAAAATTACTATGGATTTATCAATCATGTTGTGCGTTTAGCTGTTGTTGGCACCTGTTATACTTATGATATATATATGACAATACAGATCAGTGTGCTAGGCCGCGTGGCGTAGCGGAACAGTTTTAGACTTCCATGCCAGAGGCCGGTGTTCAAATCCAGTACACGGTCATAATTTTTTTTCCCAAATTTCGTGCCACAACAATTATTTCATCTAATTTCAATAGAACACGATTCGTGCTGTCGATGACAACAGCTGAGCAGTTTTTTTATGACTATATATAATTGATATTTACGATTTTATTAGCAATCGAAAATTTGACGAAAATTGACTGAGTGAAATTTGTTTTTTCAACTCAACGCGCTTTGAAAACGACGAATATTTTGATAGCATTTGTCAAATCCAAAGTTTGGCAATTGTTTCAGCTTTCAGAAAATGTTAATTTTGTTACGATCGGACGATAATTAGTGAATTTATTGCGAAATAAATAAGTTGAGAGATTTTGGTTACCAGAAATTTTCGACCTGCTACAATTTTTTTAACAATGCATTATTTACAACTAAATATATTTAGAAAAAGTTTACAATTACATTACACTTTCAGAATATCTAAACTGTTTTTAAATGGAATTCTAAAGCATGGACGTATTGAGCATTGAACTAGCGTCATTTTTTATAAACTTTGATGCTTTCGTGACCGGAAGTGACGTCATCGACATTCATGAAATCTATGGAACCGACTTAAGCGGTCATGGAGCACATGTGACCCAATTTTTTTTACCATCGGACATGTATTGACGATTTTTTTATAGGCCCTCAAAATATTCATGAAACTTATAATGCCATTTGGACCGATACCACTTTTTTTCGACCTTAGGCGCTCGGGAAAATCATTGGTTGGATCGCCGTATAAGTATTTAGCAAAAAGTTTGCAATTTGAATGAGCTACACGATGGTGTAAATTTTGTAACGATCCGACTATTATTTACGGAGTTATTCGAGGTACTAATTTTTCACTTATTCAATGACCTTGACCTTAGTTTTGGGTCAAGGTCAAAACAAAACCTCTCGGTTCTGCGCCTTATTAGCGCCTAGCGATGGGCGAAAAAAAAATTGGAAAATTTCAAAAATTGCGACCTGTATCGCGAAACAAAAAATTGTTAACAAACAAACCCACCCACACACAAACTTACAAACCGGGCCGATCGCCATAACTTGGCGTTATGATAACGCCAAGTTAATAATCAATCATGGAACTGTCTTGAATCTACGTTCAATTTCTGGGCACAGTTTTTGCTTCCATTTGTGCTATGACATGTAAATCGGAAACACGCTGGTACAGGCAAACATATTATCTTGAGTCGCAATCTTACTTCATATCCATTTGACAAAAAAGAAAAAGTTTTCAATGAGGGATGAATAGTTTCTCAAAGACAAACTACGTACCAACCAATCAACTAAAAGTGAAGGGTAAGTTCTGCAGTCTTTCCAGTGATGCATTGACATTTCTACGGTTAGGAATATTACCCTTGCGAATATAACTCAACTTTAAAAATTAATTGGCGTGTGTGTAGGAGGCGCATATTTCTAGTTTAACGAACTACACCTCAGTCTCCCTTACCATTTTACCAAGACCTACATAATACACACTGTATTACAACAGCACGACTTAACTTCTACTACATTGGCATAATTTCTGATGTAGAAAACTGGGCACAACACCCTCCTCCCCCTCTCCAGCGTTATGTAGACGGCATGTGATAGACCGGCTCCGTTTGTACATGACAAATAGATGCTAATAAGGCTCATGATGTATAGTGCCGCCTCCTAGTTAAATGACATGCCCTTTATCTGAAGGTAATTGGGTACGGTCCATCATGTGGCAATAGCTTATGTGCAGTAGGTGACCCTGGAACCTACTCATCATTGAAATGCTAAACGTATTCTTAGCTCTCATTATAAATCACATCATTTGTATGCAGCGTGTGTAACTTCACTTATGCTTACTCACAGCTGGCTTATTCAGCCGGCTGTGCGAAGTGTACCCAGCTTATAATCCCTCAATAAAACATGTTCATCGAATAAAGCTACTCACATTACATCCGGATATAATGACCCCTTTAACCTCATCTTCCAAGAACCTTGTACTGTGTTTAAAAGTTGCAGATATGTACATATTTAGGGTTGAATTCAGGCGCAGCAATCATGATGTTATTGATTGTTGGTAAGCTGCTGAAATGAATGGTCAGACCCGCCATATGAGCGCAAGCATTTACATATTGTGGCAACACCATACAACAGCACTGATACAATGGACATATAACGCTCCAATATCTTTTCAGTTTTCGCTAGTCGTGTGAGTAACATGTCTATGACTACCACCAACATGATGTCAGCAGAGTAAAAACATATTGATCAAATTATGCAATATCATCCCTTTATTTGTTCCGTTTGTGCTTCTCAAAGCCATGCAGGACAGCTGCATCATACATCATTTTCCCTTGCTGCTGCTGTTGCTTCTGCTGCTGTTGCTACTGCTGCTGCTACTGCTGCTGTTGCTACTGCTGCTGTTGCTACTGCTGCTGTTACTAATGCTGCTGTAGCTACTGCTGCTGTTGCTACTGCTGCTGTTGCTACTGCTGCTGCTACTGCTGCTGTTGCTACTGCTGCTGTTGCTACTGCTGCTGTTGCTACTGCTGCTGTTGCTACTGCTGCTGTTGCTACTGCTGCTGTTGCTACTGCTGCTGTAGCTGAGATGATATCGGCGGTTGTCGTTATCCTAGGGCAGATTTCTTCATATATACTACTCTTGATAATTTCATGGTGCGCACAGTTTGATCAGATTACATCCTACGTCGTTGTTATGAGATACACACTGAGAGGGAAGAGAAGAATGGTTGTTAGCTATACCCGTTCTCAAAATGTCCGAGCTATTGCCGTTCCATCGCAAACATAGTCTCATATGTAACCCTCCTTATTCTCATTTGTCAAACGCTCAACTCAACTTTTGAAAACTAACCAAGTTGAAATATGTTGCCCGCTAACGATGTCACACGATGCAATTACAACATGATATAATTGCAGTGTTTAATGTGCACCTCATCTCAAGCACAGTTTGTTTCTACGATTTGTTCTATTGTTGTCGTCGCACATTGTACAACAGCCGAAGCTGGCGTTGAATTGTAGAACGATGATGTTTGGCGTATTGTGTATAAGGATATGACGGTAATCTATCCTCTTCCTCAACGCCGTATATCGTTGAGTCAGCTATATTATATCTTTCGATTGTCTCAAATATAAAGGCAACGTAAATGCTGGTGGCCTCTGCTTTGCCATAATTAATGAGCTGTTGATTCGATCATTGACGTCCAGTACCTAGTTTGAATTAGATGATTTCGTTAGGTTGAACCACCAGAGTCGACTGGTGTATCTGCTGCGTTGAGGTACAGTATGTCCTAAGCAAAACTGTTAGAAACGGGACTAACGAATACCTGACATGGCAAATCTCACCGGACTGTAGATGTGATGATGACAATATTACTGGGTTGATGGATACGAATATCTGCATTAGTATAAAGCTAAGATGAATATGAGATTCTGTGTTTTTCTCGAGGTTTTATACAGCTCATTGTTACAGCAACATATGTATAGTACGCATGCTTGCTGTGAACTGAAATTTTTCAATAACGGGCACTCACTTTACAAAAGAAGGGAATCCTGTTGTCGCCATCTTAGCAATGCGTACTGTGCGTACTAGTGCGTACTGGATTCAAGCGGTGTTAACTTAGGAGTGGCAAACCTGTCACCAGATTGTCGGAATAACCATATTGATGATCTTTGTCAATTACTTTTGCACTCTGCTGCTAAACACTGTTTGATGGTGAGCCTCTTTA